>CAUYON010118333.1:0-122419 GCA_963573935.1 Arctocebus calabarensis
GTGGTTTGGTTTGTTTGTTTTTTTTGTTTGTTGTGTGTTGTGTGTTTGTTTGGGGGGGGGGTGGTGGGGGGTGGGGGGGGGGGGGGGGGGGGGGTGGGGGGGGTTGGAAGGAAGGAAGGAAGGAAGGAAGGAAGGAGAGAGAGAGAGAAAGAAAATAGTGTACTTGAAAGAAATGTGGAGTTTGTTGAGCTCTCTCTCTTTCCTACTCCTCTTTCTCAGGGCAAACAAAGAAAAATTGAACATAAATATGGTTGTTTAAAAGGTTAAAAGGTCATTATCTTCCTGTTTCTTTATCTTTCTAAGAGGCCAAAGATAAAATGTTTCCTCTAACTATGGAAAATATTCTCAGTATTATATCTCTTGCAGCATCACTAGGCAGCCTAATTTAGGGCACCAAAGGTCAAGCCACTCTTAGATTCCTTTTCTTTTTTGTTTTTTATTTTGTAAATAACTCATCAAGTTGTAATGTGGCCAATGAATAGGATGCCCACTATAGCAAGGAAAAGTACTCTGTGGATTCAATTATATCCACAGAAAGAAAATGTGGAATTACATGGGAAAGAAACAAGATGTTTTTGGAAGGCTGAGGTGGGAGGATTACTTGAGCTCAGGAGTTTAAGACCAGCCTATGCAAAGGGTGACCCCGTTGCTACTAAAAATAGAAAAATCAGCTGGGCGTGGTGGTGGGTGCCTGTAGTCCCAGTTCCTCACAAGTCTGAGGCAGGGGAATCACTTGAACCCAAGGAGTGTGAGGTTGCTATGAGCAAGGCTGATGCCATGGCACTGTAGCATGGCAAACAAAGTGAGATTCTGTCTCAAAAAAAAAAAAAAACCCAAAAACCCAGATGTTTGGCAAACTAAGCACCAAACCAACTCTTTAACACTGTGAGCTTTTGGGATAAAGGATTATGTTTTCTTGTTCTGCAGGGCATACATATGGCTGGCATTCCATAAATATTTGAAGAGCTGATAAATATGTGGATGAATCTGTGATGTTCAGATTACAAATACAGTTTAGAATCCATAACTACTAATCATTGTTATCTTAAGGGAATGTGAACATTTTCAGATTTTATAGATAGCATAAGATTTAAATTCAGCTGGGACAATGGGAAGATTTAGAGGTAACCATCTCAAGTCTTAATGATTTGTGTGTGAGTGTTCATAGGAAAAATGAAATCTTTCTTCAAAAAAAAAAAAAGAAAGAAAGAAAGAAAGAAAAAGAAACAGTAGGATGATAGTTCTGAAAACTCATTTGTGAATCAAAACCAGAGTAGACCAAGTGACTGAGCATTCAAATGGAAGGGTAAAAAAAAAAGAAAAGATACTGCTGATTATTTTTTCTCTCTCAGTGGTGTGAGATTTTAAAGACATTCCTTCCTGTCAAAAGGATGGCGTCAAATATATTTTAAGTATCTACATAAACCTGCCTCTTCAGATCCCTCTTGTTCGTATAGTACATCTATTCTCGTCTCATTCTACCACACCGAGTTTTATAATAGCAGGTAGGTTTATACGCTTATCATCTTATCTTTTGAAAATGGTACAGACAATTAATTCGCATTAAAATGCCATGTTACTGATTCAGAAGTTCAAGATTTAGAATTTAAAAATTCTGACTAGGGTTCAGCTTAAACCTACAGGCTACGTTTTTTGAAAGATTTAGTAATGTTTACCTCATTTAAGCATTATTAAGTTTATCACTGTAATCTACATCCAAACAACATGCTAACTGAAAGAGATCTAGTCTTTAAAGGAAGTCTTGATAAAACCTTATTACGTCTGGTGTGGAAGAAGGTCCTTGAGATCGAAAGTCAGAAATCAAACTATCTGGGTTCAAGGTCTGGTTATGGCATGTACGACTTGTATAATCTTACATAATCATTTCTCAGCATCAGCTCATCATTTATATAGAGGGAGTTAAAAGACTTCATTGTCTAAGAATGGGTCTGAGGCAATAAACGTTATGAACTTTATGCAAATTATATCCCTTTTATCATCATCACCATCATCTGTACTTAAAAATAATTCAAATGAGAACAGGTAAGAAAGAATCAAACCAATCCTTACCCTGTACCTCACCCTGTGCTATAGGTTGTGCACTGTGTCAATTTTAGGTCCCAACAGCTCTCCTGTCTACAAGTAAATTAGTGTCTGCTGTATAAGAATAAATTATATTCCCAATGTTGGAAACTGAGGCATAGAGAGGACTGAGTAATATACTTGAATACAAGTATGTTTCATGAATTAAATTGATCAGTATTTATTGAAAGCTTACTATGTCCTGTGTACTGATTTAGGTGCAGGGACAGAGCAGTAAGCTAAGCAGACAAAATCCTTGCCATTGGAGAGGTGACAAGGAATGATTCTTCTGATTTCCAAATCCTTGCTTCCCTCACTCCATGTTATGTCAGCATGTGCTCTGGGTTTTTGCTCACTCTCTGTAAAGGCACAACTAACATAGAAAATACCACCTGGGCAGCTACATGCTGGCATAAATGGTCAGACCCACTGCCAGAGGCTCTGCAGCCTCAGGGGTCAAGGCTGCCTTAGGGCTAATGCAATCAATACTTAGATATACCTATAGCACTTTTGTAACACACTAACTTGGGAAGCTCTGTGCTATCAATAATGTAGAAATTTCCCTAATTTGTATTGACATGTTAATTACTATTGCTACATAGTAATTCCTAGTATTATATATAGATTGGCACACTCTTTCTCTCTCTCTTATTGCCAAAGACTTAGTGCTTTTAGCAGATCAGCAAACTGAGGTTAAAATAACCTTTGGAGTCAGTAGGTAAAACTAAACAGGTATCAGAAACAACATTTTTAAAATATGCTATTAAATTATTATAGCAGAGAGTAAAACTTAAACATTAATGTAAATGAACCAAGGGATTTCTTAATCTTACTGCCAGTACACATTCAGAAAGAGAACCTAAGAGCTGTGACCTGCGTTATGCAAACCACTGCTTGCCTTCTATATTCTTGACTTTTGTTCTTCTTTGGGATTGTGGGTATTATAGCATTAAGCCACTTGGATACAGAAAAGAAGTAGATAAGTTCACAACGATGTCAGCCATTTGGGGTTTCCTCCCCTTATGTCCTCTACTGCTGTGTATGGAAAGAGGTAGTCAGAAGGACTGGAAGAGGATCTGTGAACTCCAGGTCAGGAAAACATGTGCTGGACCCTGGGTTGGGAAGACTATATTTAGTGAAGATCTAAGGTGTAGAGACTGCTCCAGGAGACAAAGGCGGTACACCAAGGAGGGAGAACATTCTTTCAAGTAGCACATACTCTAACTAGGCATAAGAACCAGCTTGATACAAAAAAAGATGTAACAGCAACAGCAGAGCTGTAGAAAAATGGCAGTATTAGAAAACAAACAAGCCAACTGAAAAAGGGACGAAAGATCTGAATACAGCACACCTCACCCAAAAAGATACATAGATGGCGAAAACATATGAAAAGATGCTCCACATCATACGTCATTAAGGAATTGTGAACTAAAACAAAGAGATACCACCATGCATGTATGAAAATGGCTAAAATCCAAAACCCTGCCAAGACCCAGTGCTGGTGAAGATGTGAAGCAACAGGAGCTCTCATTCACTGCTGATGGGGATGCAAATGGGACAGTCACTTGGGAAGCAGTTTGGCAGTTTCCTATGAAACTGAACATACTCTCATGCAATCCAGCAATCATGCTCATTGGCATTTACCCAAATAAGCTGAAAATTTATGTTCACGCAAAAACCTGCACTCAAATGTTTACAGCAGCTTTACTCATAATTGCCAAAACATGGTGAATGGGCAAATAAACTGTGGTACATCCATATAATGGAATATTATCTAACACTAAAAATAAAGGAACTATCAAGCCCCGAAAAGACCCAGAGAAACTTAAATGCATATTGTGAAGTGGAACAAACCAGTCTGAAAAGACTACATACTGTCTGATGCCAACTGTATGACTTTCTGGAGAAGGCAAATCTACAAAGACAGTAAAAGATTTGAGGTTCTGGGTTGGGAGGGAGGCAGAAATGAATAAGCAGGACACAGAGGATTTTTAGGGCAGTGAAACTATTCTGTATGATACAGTAATGATGGACATAGGTCACATATGATAATTCTATGAATTATCAAAATTAATAGAATATACAACACAAAGAATGAACACTAAACTGTGGACTTTAGTGAATTGTTATATTACTAATATATCAATATTAGTTCATCAGTTGCAACCAATATACCATGAAAGATGATAATAACAGAAGATTCTGTATGGGGGGGAGAGGTGAGGCCAGGAACATAGAAATCTCTGTACTTTTCAACCAGTTTTTCTGTAAACCTCAAACTATTCTATAAAAAAGCCTATTAGTTAAAACAAAAAACAAAAAAACAAACAAAAAACCCTTCACTTTTGTCTGTTTGGAGTTTCTTCCCTACATGACCTTCTAGATATTGACTAGAGCTGAGTAGAATTAATCAGGGAAAATACCATAAAGATGATTCCCAGCTAGGATTAGAAGGACTATTGTGGAGTTGTTTGGGGCCAAAATCTGGAAAGACACGGTGATTTAGATGGGGATGAGGATATGGGCAGGGTTTGGGGTAGAAAGCATTGAAAGGCATGGTCAACAGACTATCAACTTAAGACTTGAAGATGAAGGTGGGTGAGACTTGGTACAGAACTACAAGTAAAGATGAGTGTATGAAAGAGAAGCTGTGATGAGGCATTTAGAATGAAATCTGAAAGGCAAGTGGAGTCACTTCAGACCACTGGAAAAGGCCATGATGGAATCGAAATTATATAGCAGGAAGTGTCTCTGCTATGTGTCCAGACCCCACAAAGACAAGAGAGAGAAAGAGAGAGACCCACTACAGAGGAGGTCATGAGTCATCAGCTGGGAGGGCAGGTAAACAAAGGACACAGGGACTCTAAGGGAAAATACAATTTCCAGAAAAAGGCATAGTGAACTATTTCAAGGTAGTCAAGATGGAAGAGTAGTAATTTCTCAAAAGTCCTGAATGAGGGGAGTGAACCCAAGAGGATTAACTCTCTATCAAATGGGGTTGGTTTCTAGATTTCTTTTCCTTCAAGATTTCCATCTGATCATCCTTAGGACAGAATGAGAGATCAGTACAACAGATACCACCAGAAAATTTTTTCAAAATAGGAAGAGAAGGCTGGGTGCGGTGGCTCATACCTGTAATCCCAGCGTGCTGGGAGGCTGAGGTGGGCGGATTTCTTGAGCTCAGGAGTTTGAGATCAGCCTGAGCAAGAGTGAGACACTGTTTATAAAAATAACCAGGTGTTGTGGTGAGCACCTGTAGTCCCAACTACTTGGGAGGCTGACACTAGAGAATCACTTGAGCCCAAGTGTTTGAGGTTGCTGTGAGCTATGACAACACGACACTCAACTCCAAGGCAACTGAGTGAGACTTTGTCTAAAAAAAAAGAAAAGAAAAGAAAAAATATATAAAAATAGGAAGAGAGAAGGCACATACAATTGGTTGAATTGGTTGAAATCAAAGAACTTCCACTCATATCCATACATTGGAAAATTTGTTAGCCACAAAAGTATTTAAAAGGTCTAAATTTATTAACATGGAAAGATGTTCACAACATATTCAGAAAAGTATATCAAGCATGATTCCAGTTCTGTAAAGCTACATGTATTTATTTGTATATGCATCCATAGAAATTGTTCTGGAAAAAAATATTAACAGCAATGAACATCTATAAGTGAGTAGGTGACAACAATATGGCAGGTATTTTTTAAATATTCCTAGTTTGTATTTCCTTAATTCCTTTTCAAGGAATTGGAATTGTTCTTCCAACTCCTCATGGACGAACAATCCATGTAAAAGACTGATTGTTTGTCAATGAACAAATTTACTCTTTCATCTCAAAATTCAAGTTTCCAATAATGTTCTCCGTGTCAAGAGCAGAATAGCCAGAGCCTCACACAAAAGCCAGCACTTGCTTTAGATGAGTGTGGTGCACCTTCTCATGAATGACTTTCACCAGCCACATCCTGATGCATGCGGTGGGGTGGGGTGGGGGGGGAGATGGAAATACCTAAGAGCTGAAGTCACAAAAAAGTAATGGCAGGAGTAGCCAAATAACAGCAAAGGCAAATGCCCTGGGCAGAGAGCAGACAGACCCCTACATATTGCTAGCACTTGTTTCCTTGACTCTGGAGGAGGTTTCTTGATTAGTCTATTTTAAACACTGTTATTGTTTTAAAAATCCTAGCTAAAAATAACATCAAAATGCAGAAGTTATGCAAAAAACACCCCATGACGCAAATTATTTATGAAGATAATGCAGCAGCCTGACCAGGAATTAGCATGAATCATGGTTACTCTACAACGGAGATGCGTTCCCCCATCAATAAACCAGAGGGATGCAGGGGCCAGTGTCAGAGTTTGGTGTCTGGTTTTATTCATCAACTGCTACTTTCCATGCAAAGGAGGAAGGGTGGGTGGTCCTTGAGGTGGGAAGAGGAAGTATACAAAAATAGGAACCCCAGTAACCATATTTTTAAAGACTGCATCTCTCACCTCTCCTAAACTAACAATTTTACCTTGAAATCAGTTACAGAAAGAAACTTTAATCAAAAGCCATCTGTTTCTAATACTCCCTTTGTTAGGACATAAATTCACTGTACTTCATTCTTCAGCCACATTCCTGTAGCCTTTAATTCTATTGCATTAATATAAGAATACGAGGAAACCAGAAAGCACCAACAGTTAATTTGAAACTTTATTGCCTGTTAACAACCTTATCCAAAATTTTAGGGGGGGAAGAAGTGAAATTACTACCTCAAAGAAGACTAAAAGATGGTCTGAAGATTTCATTTATTTCTGTTTTTCCTGTTCTCTATAAAACATGTATACTCTCTTAGTAAGGACATTTTCTGTTTCTGTCTAGTGAACACTGAATATTTTGTAACTCTATATACCTGTCAAATAGGGAACTGCAGCAATAATCGTAGGAAGAACAGTGGCATAACAATAAAAACCAGAATAATAATTTATGTCCTATTAGCCTTAGGAGTAACACAGAACTAATAAACTTTGAAGCTAGAGCCTAAAGTAATAATTTGGTTTAGGAACTGATTATTATGTTATTAAAGGAAATATCACCAAAGTTGCCAGAGTATCTCAGAGTGAGCCAATATGGGATTAATGAATAGTCACTGGAACCAGTAAGCTCTACTATTCCAGCGAAGTGCACAGTTATAAATCAGTGCAGAGCATATTAACCAAAGAAGTCAAAAAGTCATTCTCCATTCTATGAGGACTGCTGCTAACAATGTAAAGAGTGAATGCAAGCATTTATAAAATGTATACGCCTGATATTGGAAATAGTGAGATTTTAGAAAAACCAGACAAGTTTTCAGTGTTGCTTGAGAATATACATTGAATCCTTATCTTACTTTCAAAAAGAAGAACAAATTTACCTAGGTTTGTGCTTCCTCTGAATGGAAGCAGGACAAAAATTGGGTAGCTTTGTGATAGAAAACTATTTGAGAGGTTGATTCACTCATCTGGACCAAGTCCCTACACCTAAAAATACAGAAAGTTGGATCTGTAGGTTTTTAAAATCTGCCAAAACTGTGTAATGATAAGAGCTGGATCTTGGCCATCCAAACCTTCTAGAAAGGCAAAAATTTAAGATTCGCTCACAGAACAGTTACACGACAAATGTCTGATGAGGGAAGGAATGAATGAATGTGTGCATGGATGAATGAATGCGCAGTTTATTTAGAGTCGTGATATTTTCTGAGGACTTATACCATCAACATAAATTATACACAAGCCCTGCCCTTAAGAAGCTTGTAGTCCTTCAGGAGAAGCAAAATATAAGTCAGTTTAATACAGTAGGATAGAATAATACTCCAAGACCATAAATCAGGAACAGATGTAAACACGAACAAGCTATGAAGAACTAGGCAAGAGGGGAAAGAAAGCTTCTAAGATAAGATATAATTAAACTAATACACAGCAAGGTGCTAATATCTTATTTGTGGCCTTTGTCCCAGGCTCATTTGCATTTTAATAGAAAACAAGCTGAAATTTTTGCTTGATCTTGAGGATTGAAGTACTATTAGCAGCGTTTCAGGCATCAGGTAAGAGAGGCTGGCAGAGAGGGTGCTTCAAATAACACTGCCAGGCAGAAAGTCTACCTACACTTCTATCATGAAAAAAAGGTGCAAACTGGGTAGGTGCATTACTTCTTCAGATACCTGTGTCTAGCAAAGACATAAAAGACAACTTGTGAAGAGTCTCAAAGAGATATTTGCACACCCATAGTCACAGCAGCATTGTTCATAATGATTAAAAGGTGGAAGCAGCTCAAGGACCCATTCATGGATGAAGGATAAGCAAAGTTCAGGCTATACATACAATGGAGTATTAGCCTTTAAAAAGAAGGAAATTCTGACATATCTTACAATATGGATCAGCCTAGAGAATATTAAGCTGAATAAAATAACCAGTCACAAAAGGACATATATAGCACCATGTCACTTACCTGAGGGACTTAGAGTAGTCAAAATCAGAGGGACAAAAGTAGAAGGATGCTTGCCACAGCTCGGGGAGGAGAGAACGGGTGTTAGTGTTTTATGGGTGTAGATTCAAATCTGCGAGAAAAAAAGTGGTATGGAGAGGGCTGGTGGAGATGGCAACACATCAGTACGAATGTCCTTCATGCAACTGAACTATAAATGTAAAAATGGCTAAGATAGTAAATTTACACAGGTTGTCAAAATAAAAAAAACTGGAGGAAAAAGGAAGTTGGTGAACTCTACCACAGCTTTGAAATTTATATACAAAGTTATTTGATTATTATGAAGATTAATTTAGTTATTTTATATAGAAAATTATTGGGTAGAAGCCAGAAAGGGTAGTAGGGAGTGGTTAGGTAGGCAGCTTCTTGGTTTCTGATGTGTTTGAAGAATGACACCCAAAAGATTTCTCTCAAGATTGGCTGAAATTCCATCATTAACAAATTCTAATTCTTCTGTTTCTCTGGCCCTTGCAAAATGCAATTACCTTGGCCAAGGTCTCTATTAGCTTAACATGACCCTCGTCACAAGACTGTTTTTCTCCACAGGCCTGATCAGTGTACACAGACTGGTGTGAGGACTTTGGGAGGCAGAAAGATTCAACCAGGAAGGTTGACCGGCCATTGAGGGACACACAGGAACCAACGAAACCAAACTGGGCCTAGTTTGCAAATTTCCCCGCATCACAGATGACCTTTTGCCACGTTTTCATGGAAACTTCACACTTCTGTCTGCTTCTAACAATCTTCCTTCTAAATGAAAGATTCTTAGCCATTAAAAAAGAAAATCACATTTTGGGGGCAAGACACGATTATAAGAGGGTCTTTACCTAACAAATGCAATCACTGTAACCCGTTTCTTGTACCCTCAATGAATCCCCAACAATAAATTAAAAAAAAAAATCACAACTCAAAACTTGAAAAGGGTTTTATCAGAAAATGAACACATCTTCTGCTAAATAATTTCCAGCCATGGTGACATAATTTAATCACAGGAACTAATTTTGAATTTTCAGTTTCATAAACTGAAATATGGTTAGTGATTTATGATTGAGCTGGAATAAGTAAATAGAGATACCCTAGAGCTCTGAGTTTG
This sequence comes from Arctocebus calabarensis, assembly GCA_963573935.1. Classification (NCBI taxonomy): domain Eukaryota; kingdom Metazoa; phylum Chordata; class Mammalia; order Primates; family Lorisidae; genus Arctocebus; species Arctocebus calabarensis. Next base: position 9,679 of record CAUYON010118333.1, read on the forward strand.
CAGCAATGAGAAGTTTGAAGACTCTAGATATGTGAATGATGCAATATTTGAGGCAGACAAATTGGATCAGAGAGGCTTCAATGCTAGGAGAAATGAGAATTAGAGCCCACAGCAATGCCCTTATGCCCGTATCACAGACTAGACTAGAAAGCCAGTGGAATGCAAGTTGCCCTGCTCCTTGGAGTCTTCCCACCTCTCTGCAGCCGGGTGGCCTTGGGTAGAGCAAACATGCCAGGGATGTGTGTGTGTTATGTGCGCACACACACACATATGGTGGGGAGGAGCGAGAGAGACTTACTGTTATATACAGACAGCTTACATAAAAGTAGGCTGGGAGAGCAACCATAATCTGAACTGAGGTAGCCCATCTTCCTTTATAAGATTCTCAGAATACTCATCAGGCATCACTTCATCAATCCCTATACCACCTGTCAGAGCTTAGATGACAAAGTCTGTCCCATGCGTTTATCAAGGGGAGGCAATCAAAGATAGCTCTGAAACTGGTTCTATTCTTTCAGACTTATCTGTGCTAATAGAATTTCTATAAAAGTAAGGTAGTTTGGATCCTAAGGTTGACGTTAATTGCATACCCACATCCGTTGTAGCTTAGCATGGTTACAATGCTAAAGGTAACATGCAAAATACAGGTGAGTAAGAAAAGAAGCCGCCAGACTCAGGGAAATGATACACACAGGTGGCAGAAAATGCACACATGCTTCCTCACCTCACTTCCAAAAATAAGAAGATTCTGTTTTACTCCTCTATACACTATATACTTTAGAACAGATTGAATAAGCATTTATAAAGAGAAATACATTGTTTTGATAAATATTTAGTGTGTAACTTCATGTAAGGTCACGTGTTTGTACAGAAAAACACGTGCAGTTGGATATTTCTCCCGTCGCCCATAATGCTGAGCTCATTTCTTCCTCTGGCACTTGTTCTGGACTCTGTTCTGGAAGCCAGGCCAGACTGAGCATAGCAAACCGTATCTTCCTTTCAGTATAGAATGCAATGAGTCAGTGTTTGTGCAATGATCTGCTATTAAAGCAAATAAGCAGAATCAGGAATTCCAAAACATGCCTTGTTTTCATTTCCATTTCACATGAGTGTAAAGCTCGCCAAATTTGGGCACTTTAAATTATGAAGTCTCCTAGCACACATGTCTTTATCAGTGCTCTACATAATTGTTTAACTAAGACTCTCTGATAAAAATGTCTAAAATGCTTGCTATGTTTCTCAGCAGCAAACAAATGCCTGCAGGCTCTCACCATGCCCTGGGGGTTTTCAAACCCTCTCCGAACACATGGCAGGTAAAGGAGCTAAGCCACCAACCCCAGACTGGCAGAGCGGTGACCTGGATGCCGACAGAACACTCGAATCAGTGAACACAAAATGAAAAGCTAGTATGTTCAAGTATCCCTCCATAAGGAGCTGATTTTTCAAAAGTCTGTACAAGTCTCCTCAAGTGGAGTAAAGGTAGGAATCTGAGCTATGAAAGTGGCCTCCCTGACCCAAAGGTTAGGTTCTGGGGTTTTAGTTTTCCTTTTGTTCACCTTTATCCCCTCAGCCCCCATTTATTCTCAATTATTTGGTTAGAGAAGTTTGCCCTCCATGTAAAGAAGGCAGGAATCAAGGCCATCTCTAGCAGCCTGCACCATCTCGTCCAGGAATCTTCTGTATTTTCTCTTTTAATGAAAAAGTTAGAAAGAAAATATGACATATTATTATCTGCCTCATGCAAATTTAGATGCCCCTCTCCCTCATTTTTATCTATAAGAGATAGCATTTCAACATCTGAATTGTAACCCCAAGGACTGAAAAGTTCCCAGCTAATCCAACCCAATATCAGGTAGTTTCAGGGACAACAAACTGACCCCGAAATGTACCAGTGGAAACCGCAAGTTCTCACTCTCGGTGACTTGAACTTGGTGAAATGAAAGAGTGATTTCTATTTTAGTATCTTTAAAGAGTTATGTTTAAAAGCACACTTAAAAGGTTGGATCTGGAAATTAATGAGTAAGCAGTGGTCCCATCTGAAGTCACAGAAGCATCTTTAGAGAGACCTGGGGTCCTCGGAACACAAGATTTGGAGCCATAGGGAAAAACACATCAGAGAGGAAAGAGTTTGTTTTGAATGACACTGCAAAGACATGCACAAGAAGACACTTTCAGAGTCTGTCTCTGACCAGACCCCTCTTCAGGTGTTTACTTAGAATCCACACAGGACCCAGGAATCTGGCTGGATCCCACAAAGTGATATGAAGAGCCCTGGGGGAGTTCTCCCACCAGACTTCACACAGGCAGTGCGCTTGAGCTGAGTCTTGTCTGTTTTCCTCCACCTTGGAGAGCCTCCACCATCTTTTCTGGTCACATTACCCTTAAATTATAATCCGATTTGAACCACCTCTCCTTTGTAGTCCTCTATCTTCTCCCGACTAACCCTGCTTGGAAATTTCTCTGAATTGCCTAGGGCTAACTAATCCTTTTAGGCTTTTTGCCATCTAATCATGTTTCTATGTATCTTACTGATCATGTCAACATTCTGCTAAAAATCTTCCAATGACTGAAGATTTTCCTGTCTTCAAGACAAACTCCAGCCTCCTCAGCAGAGCTTACTGAAAAGACACTTCACGATCTGGCCCCTTCTTCATGAGATTCCTCATGCACTCTATCTTAGCTACTCTGAAATACAGCAGAAGCTCCACAGTTGACCAACTCCTGAAGTTGACCTAATTTTCATAGACCAAACATGCAGCACATATACCTGTCAGTACAGGAGATCTAGTCCCTTACATTGACCACCTCTACATGCTGAGTTGGTCTACAGTCCCTTTGGTGGTCAACTTATAAAGGCTCTACTGTATTTGCTGTTTTCCACATGCCATGCTCTTTCCCACCTCTAAGCTTTCCCCATCTTGTCCACCATGTGCCCAGAGCTAGTTCCCCCACCCCTTGAACCAATTTATTAGGTATTTTGCTTTGGTGGAAATAAAATTAGTAAGTAAAAGTTGAAAAGCACTTGTACATTGCGGTTTGCCGCTCTTGGGAATTCTGAGACTACAATATGAAGATGCCAGCCCACTGGAGGATGAAAGGCTACCTGAAATAGAGACAAACTGTCCCAAATGAAGCTCCCTCTACCTCTTGGGCCAAACAGCCTTCCAACAGCCATGTGAAAAAAGTCATGCTAGATTACTCTATCCCAGCCAAGCTGGCCCAGACTAAAATAGCTAAAGTAATTCATAAGAAATAATAAATGTTTGTTGTTTTCTGCCATTAAATGTTGGGCCAGCTTGTTACACAGCATATGCTAACTGATACTCCTACTTTGTTTTCTGGTTAACATCTATCCATCTTTCAGGTCCAAGGACATAAGGTTTCCTTAACCCCAGAATATGCTACATTGATTTGGATCCATAGCACCATAATGGGTACCATGATGAAAGCACTGGCTTTGGTATAATGGAGTAGCCTGTTTTCTCATCGCTTTCCCAAGTGATGGAAAGCCCCCTTAGCTGTTGTGGATGCCTGTCCTATAGCGCACACTCAGCAAACCCTTGCTAGAAGATACCAGAAAGCAGGTATCTATCTTCAGGCTTTTTTTTTTTCTATCCTTAACTTTAAAGAATTTGAACTAGGCTATTTTTTACCTATCACTATCTAGACATAGTAACTACATCAAAATATATTTTAATTTTTTTTCGTTTCACTCATATCAACAGCCTTTGGGAATCTCCCTACTCTTTTTTAGATGAGAATATCATATTTTCCAAACTCACTGTGACTTTCAGTTTGACTAATGTTAAAAAATTCACCTAAAATTCCAAGGGCCCTCAGCATATGCACATGGATAATTCTGACAAATGTTGTCACCTTCACTGTCATAATTACTCTACTATATACATGTCAAAGAAGCAGAAGGTCTTAACAATACTTAACTGAATTCACTGTCAGTGTAATGACAATGACAGTTAATGACAATTCCTATTACCCAGGAACTATCTCTACAACAAAGAGATTAGGAAGATGCAGCTGTTCACCTGTTCATTTCAGCAACACATCATGATAAATTTTGTTTTATGAAATTTATCATCATAATAGCATCATAGCTACCAATTACTAGAGAACAATCACTTGGCAAAAACCTTAATATAGTTTATCTTATTTAATTCTCTCAACAATCCTTTGGGGTAGGTATGATCAGACCTATTTTACAGATCAGGTAAATAAGGCTCAGAGAAGTTAGGCAATCTCCCCACTTAGACACACAGCTAATAAGTGCCAGGTCTGGGTTTGAACTCAGATACTCAGATATGATTTAAAAAACCTCTTATTTAGACTCTTTTTTTTTTTTTAAGAGACAGAGTCTCAATTTGTCACCCTCACAGCTCACAGCAACCTCCAGCTCTTGGGCTTAGGCAATTCTCTTGCCTCAGCCTCCCAAGTGGCTGGAACTACAGGAGCCTTCCACAATGCCTAGCTATTTCTTGTTGCAGTTTGGCTGAGGCCATGTTCGAACCCACCACCCTCAGTATATGGGGTCGGCGCCCTACTCACTGAGCCATAGGCACTGCCCTAGACTCATCGTTTTTAAATCTATTAATTGGTAGTGATAACTATCTTCCTTTGAAAGACAAGGAAACAGGCACTGAGAAAGAAAAGTAGCTTCTCTGTGGTCTCAAAGGAGCAGCAATGGGAAGAGAACCCAGGTGTCCATTCTTAGCCTGATGCTACTGCAACAGGACCAAGCCCAAGGCCTCCCCATCTTCTTTTCAGTGACTAATGCTTTGATTCATACCTACCCCTGTGATCAACAATGATAAATTCAGGAGAGAGAGAGAACAGAGTCTTTCTATGCTAGGTCTGCTTCCACTTACTTACTGTGTATCTGGATTGGTTGGGAAAAGAATAGTGTGAAGCATTGAGTCCAGGCAACCCAACCAGAATATCACCTGCTCTACCAAACTGCTTTTTAAAAAAGCAATCATCGAACCCAGAGAAAGATTTTAATCTAACTTTAATGCCACTCACATTAGGTACATTTCTTAGTCACATGAGAACTTTGTCACCTGTACAGCATAAACAATGTTGAATATTTAACACTTAAGTATTGAATTAAGACTCACATAATGATCTTAAAAACACAGAACTTCACTTCTGTATAATATCGAGATGAATCTAATAGGTATTTATTTATTGTTCCAGGAACACACAATGTCTTCTATCATTCCCACCTTTCAGCAATTTAAAATGATGACCAGGTTGGGCACGGCACACACTGTCAAACAAAACTGATTCACTGTATTTTATCTTTTATGAAACATCTGGAAAACACAGGATGCAAACAAGTACCGTTGGAGTTTCTTTTTTTCCAAAAATTATTTCTCTTACCTTCAAGTCCCACATCTTCACTACCTATTCTTATCCAGCCATGGAAGAAGGAACAGATAGTTTTTGAGTACACAAGGGGTATGAGAACTGCTCAGTTATACCCTGACTGGCTTTCCCCATGCAGGCATCTTGGCTTAAAGACCATCATTCCATGCAAAAAAATTGGTAAGAATACAGACTCCATGCTATTTGTGTGTCTCCAATGCTCTGGAGATACCCTCTCATCAGTTTCTCTCTCCCCCAAATCCTTGCTAAGACTCACTTTTAGTCTTTTTCTTTGTGGAAAAGGTCTTAACATCTACAGACCCACACAGACAGATGTACTCCCAGGAGAAAATACCAGCCAAATGCACTGCTGGGTCTTCTACAAGGAGATGGCTATGGAAGAAAGCCCCCAGACATCCAGTGTCACTTGAGCCAACTCTCCAATTTCAGGTTTAATCTGCACAAGGTCAACCTGGCTAGGGACTTTAAGATATATAATGTTGAGGATTTCTGTGCCCTTTTGGATCCAAATCAGAAAATGGCATAAAAAGTCATTTACTGCCCATTAAGCAGTAAGTAAAGGGATGAGGAGAGGAATTATGAAGAAGAGCAGAAGGCAAGCCGCACTGCGGTTTCATGCTGGGTACGTGGAAGAATTGCTGGAGCTCAGTGAGAAAGCTCTCATGACAATGGATGGCTTTCAGGCCAGACCTGTCAGTGTGAAAAGGAGCCAGGAGGGGCAGTGATGGTGTTTCCCTTCGTCTTCCCTCTCCTGACCTCTGATTCCTCCCAAACATCTACTCATGTCTCTAACTCCAAAAGCCAGTGCTGATAAACGACCAGAACATTAACCCAATTCACAAGAAAAACTGATACCATCAAAAGTTCCGAGATCACCTAACATCTTGGCCCAGCAGTTCCTCACACTCTTCCTGGACCATCCATTCATTAGCTTGTTATTGCCCATGGGATGCTAATCTGTACCAGAAAGACCATGTAACCCCAATCCCTAGTAAGTGACACTCCCATCATACACTCTGTAAATGTCATCCTCCTCTTGGAGGTTTGCCTGGATAAAGGAAATGGAAAATCCTCTTTGAGCAAAGTGACTGCCAACTCCCTCCTGACCCTTTCAAGGCCACCCTCTTCCATTGCCACTTCCTTGCTTGCCTTTAGGGAAGTGCCAGTCACTGAGTTGCTAGGACAACTGGCGTCACGGCTGAGGCACAGAAACAAATTAGCGGTGAAGCTGGGAACCTGAACTGCTAACTCTGATGGCAGCGATGAGATGCTGATTGGCAGCTAATCTGTCCCCTAAAGGGAGACAGAGTAACATTACCCAGTGGGCGGCTCTCACCTTGACACACTACCCTTTCATCTCCTCATGTGCTTGATGTGAACGGTGACAGAGAAGGGGCAAGAGACTAGCTTTAGACAGAGGCTGAATGACTCTGAATTATGTGAGCCGGTGGACAGACAGTAACCACATGATATTTGTACCTTTAATTTACTTTTAATCTCCTGAAAGTGGGGGGAGTAGGAAAGTCAGAAACAGGTAGAACAATTGAGGTTGCCAAAGAGAAGGGGGAAAAAAAAATCTGTTTGGACAAGCAACAGCTGTCCCCTTTCTGAACAACAGCAGCCTGCCCTTATACCCCCTTTTCATAGAGATCAAAGAAGAAAAGGCAAAGGAAACTGGAAAACTAGGGCTTGCCCTAGTAGAGGAAGAGAACGGTCTTTGTGCCCAGTTCTTTGTTCTATAGGATAAGTTATACAATGCCTATAACGGGCAGCAACTCGTAGGAACCCCAGGCATTAAGACTGCCTATCAAAGTCTTGGATTTTAGCCCTGGAGAAATTACAACTTTTCAATTCTATGCAAAGCTCCCCAGGCTTGAGGAGAAAAAAAGGAAAATGAAATGAAGAGCAACGTGATGGATACTTTAGAATACTACTTTAGCAAGAGCGTTTTCATTTCTAGCGTTGGTGAGGGTGGCTGATATGCAGACTGAAATACATAACTCACAGGTCAGTGCCAGTACAGGGGGTCCAGCAGGAAATTCTGCCAGCACGACTGGGTTTCCTGTGAATTTTCCTCTCTTCCTCCCCAAAGAAGCTGAGATGCAAAGTGAGCACTTGAGGAAGATGCGCCAGGGGAAAGGGTGTGTCTGGGATGGGTCACACTTTGCCAACTGCCTCAGGAAGTAGCTCTGACATCACCTTTCAGAAGCGGCAGCTCATGCAAAGGCCCTGCCAAAGGTTCCGGCCCCGAATAACAGAAGGGGCAACAGCCAGGAATTAGTGAGGCTATCAGGCAGGCGTGATTCAAGAAGTCTAGGAAAGGAGATAAATGGGTAGAACAGAAAACCTTAGTGAAGACCTGAGGCTACATAAGAACGCAGAGAGTACTTCCATGCAAGCCTCACAGTCACAACCTCTTTGCCTTTACAGCAGGCAGCCCAGTTTGCAGAGCTCTTACAACCAAAACAAAAAAGAGAGAGAGAGAGGTTTCCCCTTATTTATCAAACAGTGAAATCTCCCTTCTCTCCTGACCCCCTTATCTACTTCAGTTTTTTGTTTTTTTTTTTAATGACAGTGCTAGAGAATTTGGTAACACAGATGGCAAATCTAAAAGGTACAAATTGACACGTAGGGGAATTCCCAAATTGCTCTTATTAAAGTGTGTGTGTGTGTAATTCACTCACTCTGGAGACTAGAAATTCAGCTCCCATTTTTCAGGATTTATAAAGACAACAGAATGCTGTTTAAACAGGCGTACAGGTGTTTATTTGAGGCTCTCTATTTCTTCCCAGGAAAACATAATTCCTGCACTCAGAGCAAATTATTCTGAAAAGAGGGACAGTACACACATAAACTTTCAGAAACCTTTATCGAACTGTCCTAAAAAGCTACCTAGCACAGTTCCTCCCTAAGAAAGTTTTTGCGAACTTCCCCTTGCACACCACCGAGAAGATCAGGTGGGTTAAAACTGTACCATCACACCATTTCTTCATTCCAGGCTGTGCACTGGAATGAAGTACTGGTCAGTCACTTTCTAGATATCTACCTAGAAACAGCACTTCGGATCTCACCCTACTTTAGGAATGAACATGAACCTGATGAAATGATGTGACTGTAAGAGACAAAACCGCCACCGTTCATAGAATGTCAGGGTAGGCTGCTCACAAACAACCGACAACGCAAACCACTCAAATGGAAAAGAAGAGGAAACACACACTGTGCAGAATTTTTAAAAAAAGTATCAGAAAATCCCCAAACTCTATTGATAGGTCTATAAAACTTTTTTTTTTTAACAAATTCTTTCCTACCCTACATTTTTTTATACACATCATAGACATTCAGCATTCACTTGGAAGGAAAAGAAAAGACCCTCCATGCCATCCCCATCCCCTCCAGCTGTCATACTCGAGCCATTCTCGAGTGTTTACGTCCCTTTTCCTAATGGCTCAGGCCCACACTCGAGAAACCTAGAGAAACTCTTACTCTGTCCTTCGACATTCACTCACCTGTTCAGTGAGAGCCCACTATGGGCCAAGCAGTATTTTAAGTGCTATGGATTCACCAGGGAATAACAGCAATAATAAAAACCATCCCTGCTCTCATGTCTCCAGGTGAGGAGCCTGATGATTAACAAATAAATACATAACATGTAAGGACTGACAGGGAAGGGGTGGATGCTATTTTATATGGGTCAAGGAAGGTTGCTTGGACAAGGTAACTCAAAAAGTCCTATTTAAGGAAGCAGAGAAATTTAGGAAAGAAATATGGATCAACAGCTCCTCGCTTAGAACCTAAACAATGTTTGGGTATGGAGGTGGATAGGTGTAGAAAAGTAAACTTGGAAAATGGCTATTGTATTTTGAAAATGGCCAATGAACATGGACCCTAAATTTAAAAGACTAAAACCATATTCTTGGGAAGCCCTCAAATGAATACTTTTGAATTGAAATATGGTGCACAACCAAGTCTTACAGAGTTTCATGGTGGTGATAGAGTAATCCTTTTTCTTTTCTTGTAAGACTGTGCTTAATGTTTAAAAACAGTTGTAAATGACTTTCAGTAACACTGACTTTCAGTAACCAATCAAGGTAAAATAAGGGTCTGATTTGCTTGATGTAAGACTGCTACTCAAGACAATGTTAAACACTGAGAGTCAGAAGAACCACTAGAAGTCTTTTAAGTCAATTTTCTCACTTTGCCTATCATGAAATGAGTCTTCAGGGGTGGAGGGGGCCCAGGGTTATACAGCTAACTGCAGCATGAATCTAGTTCAGTGTTCATACTGGATTTTCTTCCTCTTCACATCAGGTTCTTGGTCTTGAGAATTCATGGATCACAGGTAAGCAGAAGAGAAACAGTAATAGTTTACTGATCATAGATGGGAAATAGAGGATAGAAAGTAAAGCTTCCTATAAAACAGAAGGGGTGCCCAACCAGTTCCAGCTGCAGCATGGCTGTTTGGGGTTTTTATGCCTTGACTTCTACCCAAACATTGCTAGCAAATACTGATTGGGTCCTTCAAAATTGGCCCGCATGAATTTATTGGTTTCTTTAAACCTTAACTGGCCTCTGTTGATTGGCCCTCTGTTCATACAGGCATGCTTTTTTCATCCAATCCTGGGAGTTGGGGGAGGTCCTACCCCTGGCATGTCCTGCCTAGCAATAGCCAGTGACCAATGGCTGCACAGGTTACACAGGTGCTCTGGGCTGGTGATGAAACTGCACGCTGGTGATTTTCCAGGCCTCCAGACTATGCCCAACCTCCTCTCCCTAGCGACCCCTCTTTCTTCTCCAGGCCACATTTTGCCTGTCTCTGACTAAAGCCATCTGACTCCTATCAGTGTGTCTGCAGCTCTCTTTTTATACAAGTTACCCTATTTTGGAACCAGTTTAAGACACCTTCAGAAGCAAGAGTGAGCTGCTGGAAAGACGTCAGCATTTTTAAGAGGCAGTCTTGAGGGGACAGGCGGGGAAAGAGTTTGGGGTGCTGATCATGGAACCCCTCCTTCAATAGCTGCTGCTGAAGGAGTGGTTCACTCTCACATTATGTACCACACCCACACACACCTTCTTTGAAAATCACTTGCCTTTCCTACGGCCTTGTCTCCCACTCTGTATAAAAATGTTCCAAGATTTAAAAAGGGGTTACTAATCTCAAATTTTACTGAGAAAACTGAGACTTCCTCTCCCCTCCTCCCAAGCAATTTTTAAAAGAAAGTCCTTAGCATGCTTAAAGGAATCTCCTGGAATTTTTTTTTCCTCTCCCTGAACACAATTTACAAAGGGATTTTAAAATCACTTTTAAGTCTGCCATGTGTCATCTTAAAGTTTACACTTCAGAAGTTCTTTGAAAACCTCACTTAACATTCGAGGTCTGACAGCCATGTCACATGAGCAGTTCAAAGCAACTTAAAAAAAAAACACACAACAACAAAAAATCCCCACCAGATTTGAAACAAAAGCTATCTTGATTATAGTAACCACACAACTCATTTAAATAGAACCTGAAATCTAAGGCACTTTTCCATAAGACACTTGTTTCCCAGGATGAAAATACTTTCAAATTATCACCAGAAATGCATTCAAATGGCTGCCTGATTGGGAAAACAATTTCTAGTAAAACACAGTGTAACGGTAGCACCCAAATCTAATAGGGCCTCAAATTCTTTCTTGATAGTAATAGAAATACTTACAACAACTTATTTTTTAGTAAATATTAAAGTACCTCACACAATGCTCTGCCCTTATAGGGACCCTAAACCAAGATAATGGCTGTTTAATAAATAGTAATACGGAACAACATGCAAACTTAAAAACTACTACTTATGGGGGTTAGCAACTTGCCCAAGATTAAAAATTTACTTGACTTTCATGATAAAACCAGGAATAGAATACAAGTGACTTGATTTCAGGACCTTCCACGAGCATCAAGGTAATGATGGAAATGTACATGGAAATATAGTAAAACACCAGCATCTCTTGCTATCTGCTTACCGTAAAGCACTGGGAAAGTCTGAATTTCATTAGCTCATTTACATATTACTATTTAACTCTAAGGATATGATACAGATGCAAATGTTTAGAAATTCATGAAATTAAAAAAAAAATCAGGGAAGGGCAGCACCTGTGGCTCAAGGGAGTAGGGCTCCGGCCCCATTTGCCAGAGGTGGCGGGTTCAAGCCCAACCCCAGCCAAAAACTGAAAAGAAAAAAAAAAAAAATCAGGGAATATTTATTTTCAATGTTAATGCTTTTTAGCCCCGGCATCTTGCTTTTTTCAAATCTTGTAGGCAACAAGAAAAAATTAGGTAATAAATGCCTGGAAAAATTTTCTGATTGAATCATTAAGAAGTTAAAAACTTTAAAAAAATGTATACATATATATTACAAAAATATCCCTATATACTTATATATGTACACAACAGTAATCTAGTAGGGGTTGGGTCTTCGTTGTCTAAAGTTTCAAGATAACCTCTCCTCTTTCTCAGAGGTATTTATATGCCATCCTGGGTTTCCTATAGTTATATTCTTCCTGGTTAAACCCTTTTAAACTTTTTTTGTGAGACAGTCTGACAATGAGGTAAACTCTGCAGAAAGTAGCAGGGCTGGGCATACCCACATTGTTTCATAATAGATGAGCTCCTTGAAAACACACAACATCATCTCTTCGATTACTTGACACTAAAACTTCTCATGCCAATTGTCTGTTGGCTGACATGCAGAAACAACTTTCCTAGTCTCAAAATCCTAACCTTCTAACCTGAGAAAATCTAGTAAGATTAGTTAATTCTGAATGAGAAAAACACTAGGAGTAACTGTTTATATTTGTGTGCCTCAAAATTTTAAAAGTTGGGGGCGGGGGTGTCATGCTTATCAAAAACTTCACCTAAATAAGAATAATTGCTAGGTAGAAATCCTGGTTGCTAATTCTCAGCCTGGAGAATTGCATTCCTTACTCACCAACCTAAAAGAATTGGTGGTTTAAAAAAGCTGCTCTAAATTCAAGGCTGCTCTAAATTTGATATCATTTGACTCTCCCAGTAGAACGGGTGTTCCTACAATGAAAGAATCACTGTATTCCACTGTTCTATTTCAGAAGTTTATAATGAGCGGCACTCCTCAGAAACTGAGAGAAATCCAAGTTCATGGCACATACAAACAGAACTTCTTCCCCTAAAAAAAGAAATTAATTGGATGATCACCTAAAGCTCATGCTAATAATCCTTCAACACCCTGGCTCAGTTACATCCAGCGATTCACAAATCCTGACAAGGCAAGCCACTGCAAATGTTGCTTTTGGTCGTTAACTTACAACATTCACTGCACACTGTTCCCAGGTAGCCTCAGCCTATGCTTCACCATGGAGACTTCTCATAGAAGCTGAAGGGCTTATGGATCCAAATGTGTTCTTTCTTCCTTTCACAGACAGGTGCGAAATACCTATCATCAGAACAAAACAGAAGAAAATAAAAAGGTCAATGCATCATCTAATCACCAGTAAAATAAAATTTTACAATCAATTAATTTAAATAATTCTCATGGTCAATTAGATTAATTGATAATTCACCAAAGGCCATTTTTCTAGGACCCATGTCTGAAAAAAGAATTCAATAGTTATGCTCTTGCCCCAGGGGACACAGCCTGGTAGAGTCAGCCTTCCCCCCAACGCCCACAAAGTCAAAGCTGATTCTGGAAGACTTTCGGATACGTTGCCAGCCAAGATGCAAACTAGCAACACAGCCTTAAAACAAGCCACTTGAGTTTGCTCTCCGCAAAAGGGAGCAAGGACTATCATCTTTGGCCATTCTCACACCTCACTAGGTTGTTGGGAAGACCAATAAGCTCATTCTTGCAGCTCGCTCACAGTTCCTGAGAATAAAGGCACTGGGTAAACACAAAGTATTATTAGTGGTCAGAAGCCAGTTCTGAGCTCTGGAGCCAGAATATGCAGGCTAGCATTGGTTAGGCACCACGAACCCACTATCCATGGATCACTCACACGTCTGAACATCTGCATGACCCACTGTGCTGAGGTCTAGGGCAGAGGGGAATGGAAATGGAGATGGCTGGGATTTCTGGGAGAAAGAAAGTGAAGGTATCAAGCAGAAGCCAAGAGAAAGAGCGTAAGGGAGGCACGAGAGGCGCAAGCAGGAGCGTGGTTATTGGTGCGCGGCTGCCTCAGCTTGCTGCTTTGCAGCGCTCTGTGCACGGAACGTTTGTGGGGCTGTGAAATTTTCCACTTGGCTGTCTGCCATTGCCACCCACCAAGGATAACACTTCCACCCACAGAAGTGGCACACCAAAGCCCTGTTAGAAAAGGATTGGGTGAGGGTTTCTTTGGTTGCTTTTAATGCAAAGACTTGATCATATCCTAATCATTAGTATTTTCCACATGTGAGTTTCTTGACTTTCTATCCCCCTTGAGGCAGAACCAGAAACAACTTAAGGACCAATACGATCAAGTTATTCTGACGCATGCACTCTTGAGGAGCATACTTGAGGTAAAGAAACTTATATTAGTGTCACCCAGGATGACAAAAAACACAAGAGTTTAAGCGCTGTGCTAGAATCTTGTCTAGAATCTTCCCAGATAAATTATCCATGAGGGCCAGTCATGTTTTTCCTTTCAAAATCATGAGCATTGCATTGAACACATATGGAGTTGCATATATTAGCTATGTAGGTGTAATAAATAATATTGGTGGGAGAAAAAGTGGTCCCTTGTCTTTAAAAAAGGGCAAAAATGGAATAATAACAAATATTAGGCTTGGAATTGGTAAAACACTGACAAGTAGACCTCAAAATAAAGAACTAAAAAAAAAAAGTTGAGACAAAATTAGGACAGAAGGGGAAAAGGAGGTGTCTGCTCCTCATATAATTAACTATCCCTTTTAAAATGAATACAGTTTACCAAGTGCTTTCTCATTAATTAATTCATTCACTCAACAAATTTTTACTTGGTTGGGCTGTATGCTCAACTGGGAACGTGTGTGAACAACCCAGACCACCAGCACCCTGCCCTCAAGGAGCTCCTTGCCTCAAGAGCTTTAAATATCTCTCAGAGACATTAAAGAATTATATGATTTTTTAGTACATGTATAAAATTTGAAAACTACAAAGGCATGATGAAAAAAAAAACATTCTGATGTGCACTCATAGTGGAGGTACCTCGTTGAGAAAGAGGGTTTCAGGAAGGCGTTGCTTTGTAACGCTAACAAAGAGCAGGGAAGTCAGAGCTGAGTAGAAGTCAGCCATGCAGTGAGTTTCCAGGTAGAGGAAATGGCCCATGCATCATTTGAACTGATCTAGAGATGTACAACTAATTTATGTCATTCCATTTTTTTTCTTCTTGGTCATTTCAATTGGGTCTCCTTGGTCAAGAAATGAGTGGCACAACTGTTCTCAATACCTTGAAATAAGAGATGACTCTTCTTCCTGCTTTGGGGCCATTAAAAGAAAAACACTAGTAATTCTGCAAGAGGAACACCATTCTGTAAAGGTATTATTCTTGAAGGGACAGGAAAAAAACATTTGCCCATAATGCACCCCATGTCATCCCCATCATCATAGTGAGAGAAAAGGAAGCTCTCTGTTGATACCTGAATGCCACAGCTGGAGTTAAGAAAACTCTCCCCCACAAGGACTAAAAACTGATTACACTACATGTAGACTTCTGGAGAAAAAAAAAAATCTTAGTACCTTGGTATAGGTTCTAAATTTTTGGTTTCCTCTTGACCCATAAGAAATTTTTTTTATTTCTTCCCCTGAACTTAAAAGGCTTTAGGTCTTGTTAACCTTCCCTCTTGGTTCTTGTTCTAGTGATCTATTTACTTCCCCATATGAATAGCAAGAGGGAAGGAGTGAGGGGGGCGGGGTCTTGGTGTGTGCCACACCTTTTGGGGACAAAACACAATTGTAAGAGGGACTTTACCTAACAAATGCAATCAGTGTAACTTGGTTTCTTGTACCCTCAATGAATCCCCCCCCCAAAAAAAAGAAACAAAAAGTAATGGAGGTTCAGTGCCCGTAGCTCAATGGTTAGGGCGCCAGCCACATGAACCAAGGCAGGCAGGTTCAAACCTGGCCTGGGGCTACTAAACAATAATGACAACTACAAAAATAACAAAAAAATACAGCCAGCATTGTGGTGGGCACCTGTAGTCCCAGCTACTTGGGAGGCTGAAGCAAGAGATTTGCTTTAGCCCAAGAGATAGAGGTTGCTGTGAGCTGTAACACCACAGCGCTCTACCGAGGGTGACATAGTGAGACTCTGTCTCAAAAAAAAAAAAAAAAAAAAAGTAATAGAAATGCTGTGTTCATCTGAAGTGGTCCTTATTCCCTATCATTGCGAATCTGCCTCACCTTAATTCTTCCACTAAGAACAATCAGTAATTTGTTTTTTCCATCCTACAATACTAAAGCATCTTTGAACAGGCTCATTCATGTTCTTCCCATGAATGCAGTAATTTTGAAAGTCTGTCTGAAATTAATAAGCCAGACTTTTATTTGAGGCTCTTTCCATTTAAGATGACCAGGATAAAATGTAATTTCTCCTACAAGTGCTTTATACAAACAAATATATTAATAATACTCCAAGTTCAAAGTCTCAGAACACAAACCTTCATTTGACCTAGTTTTAATAAACCTTAGCAAACTCACAAGGAAGACAGAGAGAGAGTGAGAACAAGAAAAGCACTTCTTGAAGCTAAGTATCCAGTATCTTGCCGTCAGACCTGGGACTTTATGCCACACTGACAGTTTCATCCTCTGTCTAGAGAAGAAAATGGTACAATGCCAATTTCTCCTTTTCCTGACTGCCCACAGCACTTACAGTCTCTACCATACATTCTGACCCAAGGCCCTTTTCAATGCAGCACTTTGTTATATTGTCTTTTTATACTCCACTGGATTTATTTAAGTCTTGAAGGCTCAAAAAGTTTATAAGCTCCCTGATTAAAGAAACCTTGCCATGCTCTTCCATTGCAACCTCCTAATAGTGGAAGAGCCTGCATTTAAATTAAATGATCCATATACAATACCTGTTCTAGGACTTAACTCTTCCTCTCCAATTATAATTTAAGCTCATTTCACCTTTGCCATCCTCCGAGGATTTAGAGATCCTGTGATGCCTATTGTCTAAATGGAAGCCCTCTACAAACTAGAAAGCAATTAAATTACAACCTAGCCTTCTCTTTTTTCTTCTTCCAATCCATTATAATTTTAGTAATTAGTGGATTTTGAACAGTTGCCATCTCTTTTCAAGATGTGTAAACTCTAGCTAGGCACTGTGGCTCACACCTATGATCTTAGTATTCTGGGAGGCCAAGGCAGAAAGATTGCTTAAGCACAACATTATGAGATCTCTCTGGACAATATATTTTTTAAAGCCAAGCATGGTATTCCCAGGTACTCTGGAGGCTGAGGGAGAGGATCACTTGAGCCCAGCAGTTTGAAGTTGCTGTGAGGTATGATGACTCCATTGTACTCTAGGCAGGGAAACGAAACAAGACTCTGTCTCAAATAAACAAAAAAAACTTACAAACTCCTTCCCACCTTCTTGTCTCTGATTCTTACAGCTTTTCAAAGGTCACTATTAAGGAAACCTCTGTGGTCTGTGGAGGGGAGATGTGGACCTCTGAGCCAATGGTAGGTACTAAAGCTTCAACCACCAGCATCAGAAATGGCCAGAAGGTCTTGCTAAACCACAGACTACTGGGACCCATCCTCATAAATTCTACTGTAGTAGGCCTGGGGTGGGGCCAGACAAGTTGTATTTCTAACACATCTAAGGTGATGTGCTGCTGTTGGTCCACAGACCACACTTTGAGAACCACCCACCACTCCAAGGGTAAACCTTCCTGTCAATTACAGAGCCAGCCAGAAGGCTGAGCATCTTTTGCACTGTAAGGGCTAAACACCGGAAGGAATGATATCTGTTTATTCCCAAGACGTGAAAAAATGACCAAAAAAGACGGACCCTGCACACACTATATAATCTGGGGAAACATTTTGTGCCCTTTTTGGAGCTCTTAATCCATTCTCCTCCTACTAGCTTTCTAGGCCCTGTTGGGGGTCAATTCTGCCCTTCCTCCCACCAACTCTCCTTCGATCTTTTTCCTTTCTCTTACAAACTTCTCACCTCACAGGCACATTCAGTCACTGCTATTTCTAAAAAACTCTCCCTATACCCTGACAAAGTCCTACATGGCTGTCACCTCTCTTTCGTTTAGCAACAGGTTAAAATATAGTATAAATTCAGTGTTGGTATTTCACCACATACATCTTAAAACCTCGGAGCTTGATTTCCACTTTTTTTTAAATAAACGTCATCATTCTCTTTCAAAGGTCAGAAATGGTTTCCTGCCTTCTAAATGCTGTGACCTTTTTTGAGTCCTCACCCTAACCAATTGCTCTTACAGTATTTGATACAGTTCACCATTAGTTCTTTCAACATTCTTTTTCTTTTCTGGTAGCTGAGCATTTTTGCCTAAACAGCATCTTTTTAGAATGACCTCTCCCCCATTCATTTTTGTTATTTGGCCTGGGATGACCTTAAATCTTGGCTCCAAAGATAGGCATATGACCCAGGTCTGGGCAATCATAATACAGTAGCTAGGCACAGCTACTGGTGTCAGGGATAAACATGTATCCAAAGCAAATCAATTAAAGGTCTTTCTTAGGCTAGAACTAAGAAGAATGAAAATACCCTGGTGAGATCATGGAAACATGATGCTACTAAAAGCTGTTGGAAGGCCTTCTTGAAGAAAGCCCACCTAAGAATAAAACTCCACAGCAGAGAGCTAAGTTGAAAGACAGAAAGTCTAAGTCTTAATGACAGTGAGGTCCCTTGCCATGACAAGAAATCTTGCCATGATCTTCCGTTGCAACCTCCTAATAGTGGAAGAGCCTGTATTTAACAGATTAGATTGGTTCCTGGAATTGGTTCCACAAAGGTTAGACTGGTTCCTGGAATTCTTAGTTATGTTTTCATAGATAAAATTCTAAGGGAGCCCCCGCCCCAGACCAGCCTGTCTCCTGGTGTACGTACTCCTATTCCCAGTTATTCAACAGAACACTAACGTAGCTTCTGCTGCTGGAAAAGGGTTCTGCCAATATAATTAAGATCTCAAATCAACTGACCCGAAAATAGAGAAATTATCTTGGTGGGACTACCCTAATCAGGTGAGCCTTTTAACAGGAATATGAGATAACATGTTGGTGGGAGAAGGCAGGTCAAGTGGCAAGGAAATGAAGGTGGACACAAGGTCCTGAGAGTGGCCCCAGCTCACAGTCAGCCAATGAACAGGGACTTCATTCCTACCACTGCAAAGAACTAAATTCTATAAAGAACCGTATGAACTTAAAAAAGGACTACGAGCTCCAGATGAGAATGTAGCCAGCTAACATCTTGATTTCAATCTTTTGAAATGCTGAATGGTGGACCATTAAGCCATGCCTGGACTTCTACAGAAACGATGAGATAATTAACAGGTTGTGTTAAGTCACTATATGGTGATGATTTGTCATGCAGTGATAGAAAATTAGTCCACACATGATACAATAAATTTCATTTTTTTTTTTTTGCTTGAATCACTCTGAGTTTTATTAGTCCTTTCAACTAAAATAGGTGAATATTCTCGATTTCTCTGAGACAGCACCACGTACTATTTTGGTGTTCCTTGTATCACTCACTGCTTCTCCTCTCCCTCACATGTTTTTGCCCTTCCTGTTATTCTTTCTAATTCTAAGGTCTGTATTCCCTAGGGCTATATACTCAGTTCTCTTCTTTTTCTATAATAATTTCCTCCTATTGCATATAATTTTGAAGTTTATATCCTGGGCCTTGGCGTCTCCCCTAAAAAGTTATTGGATATACGCAGCCTAAATAACATCTGTTCCAAAACTTCCTATCTTTTACCCCCAAACCAGCTTCTCCTTTTTAATTTCTGATTGATACCAGTGCCACCAGTCTTCGCATCATTCTCCCCCAGTCCACCAGTTGTCAAGTACTATCCACTCTATACTCTTTCTATTCCCCCTGCCTTATGCTAGTTCAGATTTGATTCTTCTCACAATGGCCAGCTAATTGGTCTTCTTGCCTCCAATATTCCTTCTCGAAACCATTTGAGTCATCACTGTTGGACCAAGCTTCCTAAAGTAGAGATTATATAACACAACTTCTCCTTGCTGTACCTTCATCGGTTCCTACAGCTCACTGACAATCTTCCAAATTCTTTATTTGATGTTTAAGATCTTCACAATCTGGCCCCAACATGCTTTTTCAGTTTTGTTGCCTACTTTCCCCTCATGCATGCTGAACCAACCACACTGAGCTTCTCACTTCCTCTCTGAGAGCCCACATTTCTACTCCACATGTCAAAATTCAAGCCATACCTCCCAAGATCTGCTCAAAGCCATACCTCCCAAGATCTGTCTTACTTTTTTCCAAGACTCCTTCCTTCAATTTCCTATACTATAACTTTCTCGGTTAGAAGTACTTTTTTTTGCACGTGAACTCCCATAGTTTTTATTCCTTTTCCTTGGGGTCCTAATCATTCTCTTCCTTATCCTAAAATAGGCATCATTTCCCTGAGCAGACAGTAGTAAACTCTGAAAAGACAGGGTCTGTGTGGCTGCCTTCTTTTTGTAAGCCTCACAAGTACTTTTGCAAATCATAACTCTGTGATCAATACTTGTTGACCAACCGATTGAGAGCATGGTATTTTACTTTTGCTCTGACACGTCCTCAAGTCTCTGTCCTCCGTGGTTATCAAATAGGAGAACTTCTCTTTGGGTAAGCTGGAGAAAAATCACCACATAAAGAAATTGCTCAGTGGATCAATGAAATGTTCTGCAAGAGCCTCTTTTTCCGACTCACACTAAAGCTAACTCTTTGTACTTTCTCTGGGAGGAAGAAAGAAAAGCAGCCAGGGGTGCTGGCAATTGGCAGAGTTCAGAACTGCTTCCTCTGGACAAGCACACTCAGCCCAGCAGGTGCCGAGCCTGGTCTCCACCCTGCTCACAAAGGAGCTTAAACGGGAAGCATGAGCAGCCACAGGCACCCGTTTCCCAGAAAGGCATTTCCACTGTATCTGAACTCTCCAAACACTCAGATCTCAAGAAGAAATGGAGGGAGGTCAGCGGTGGGATGCTGGCCAAAACTCAAGGTATTCTCAAAAGCACAATTTAATCACCACATGCAATGCTCCTCACTCCATCAACCTTTGATGATTTGTGTGAGTTATCCATTGTCACATTTCTTCCAAACTGGCAATTCTTGGATCTTTAGCATGTCCTTAGAATATTTTCTATGTATATTAACTGGTTTATGTTCAGGGAATAAAAACTAAAATTAGTATCTGCTTAAAGAACACATAATCAGAGAGATAAATACACTGAACATTTTTCTATGATCAAACACCTTGAGAAAAACTGTAGTTCATGTTGCTGCATGCTGCTGTTTCCTATTATTAGCATGGCTTAATCACATAAAGGTATAAAGCTTTACCGGCACACATAGAGACTCTGCAGGTGTCTGTATTTGTATGCAAGTTACATCTCCTTATTGGTATGGCACAAAGTTTGCTAGGAAATATAATTATACATCCAGAGAAACGTATGTCTGCATATCAAGAATAAAATGAAAATAAAAGATAAGTTGAACATATAGATGAGATTATACCAAATCTGCACTGAACAGCTGCAGAATGATGTCTCCAGGAAATTATGATGTTAGAGACAAGATGCCATGTGCTCCTTATTGACAATTTATTCCTGGCCTTATTTGTTCAACACTCTGCTCCTGCAGGGCTTGCTGCAGCCCAACCGAAGGCATGATGGCCCAGGAGACAGAAGTTTCTTGATCTAAAAGCCAAGGAGACCACACATCCCCAGAGTGACACATCCCCCTTTTGGCTGCCATGAATCATCACACACCTTCTCCCTGGAGGAGAGTTTTATTTATGCCTGCTTGAAAAGGTCAGTGTTTAGTGTGGGTGTTGGAGAAGTGCTTGGTGAAATGCGGACGGTGGTGACAAGCCTGTGCTTCACGCTTTGATAATTTCTGAATGTTTATAAATGATGAGCAGCAATGGTCTGCAGGAAGCTAATGTGGGGAGTCCAGTTCGCTTTCAGTTTCTACTCTACATGTTCTTTTAAAATAACAAAATTAGGAAAAATCCTAAAAAGGAAACAGTTAAATATTTTCCTCTCATTCTCTTTTTGCCACAATATTAAGAGTTATGTGATAGTATCTTCAGCTATTTTATTTGGCCTGATTTCACATAGTACTGAAGAGTCAAGATAACATGGGAAGAGAGAATCCACACATGCCTCCACCCACTCCCATCCTTGTGACAAACCCAAGTAACAGAGTTCACAGAAGGTATTAAAAACACAGCCTTGGAAGCATCCTATCAAATGCCACAGCTTCCTTCTCTTTTGATAAGATATCTTTATGCAAAAGCATGGCTACAACCAGGGCATCAAATCATGCTTTAAAAGTTATGTATCGGTATGTGATCAAAGGCCATTCAAAGCTTAAAAAAAGAACTATTTTCCAAAACACAAAGTCAGAGACAGTTTTAACTACCCAACTTTTGCATAATGTTTGAACCAACAGCAGTTTCCGTAAGTCAATGTCACTTGTCTCCTTTTTTTGGCTACCTGTTTTATTAAATTAAAAGCCAACAGAAGGGGTGTAGTGTAATCCTTGCACTCTGGGAAGCTCAGGCAGGAAGATCCCATGAGCTCAGGAGCTCCAGACAGGCCTAAGCAACACAAAGACTCTGTCTCTACTAAATACAGAAAATGTAGCTAAGTGTCATGGCGGGCACCCGTAGTTGCAGCTACTCGGGAAGCTGAAGCACGAGGATACCTTGACCGCAAGAGTTTAAGGTTGCTGTGAGCTAGGCTGATGCCATGACACTCTAGCCTGGGTAATAGAGTGAGACTGTCTCAAAATAAATAAATAAATAAATAAAAATAAATAAATCAAAAGCTAACAGGTATAAACACCATTCCAGGTAGCTGCCTCCCTAGTACAACAATTTGATGTAATCAGAACGAAAGTATTGTAAGACAAAGGTGCTATTGAGAACTTCTCTCCTTTTGGAGAAGGCGTCATAAAAGTATTCTAGGTTAAAACTGACATTTCAATGGTCTTAGCTGTGAATACCAAGTTAAAGAAATGCTCTTGGCATTAAATGTACGGATTACCTGTTGAAACACCAAAGGCAGGTGTACTTTGATGTGGGTTACTTGGTGCCAGCTAAATAACAAGAAATACAATTATTCTTTCTTTCTATGAATGTGGCGTTGAAGATTTGATACCATGTTTAGAGGAAAGATTCCTTGTGTGAAGGGGCAGCAAGTGTGAGCACATGCCCACACGCACGTTTGAGCCCGTTCCAAGTCATACAGTACCTTGTATTCCACGTGCCACATTTTAAACTCAAACAAAGGGAACTATCGACCACTATATTCTGAGTAAAAGACCCTGGCAAGATAATTCCTTAGCTTGTCTCCAGAGTCCTAAAACTCAACGAAAATACTTGATGATAACGTTTTATTAAAAACCTAAAGGAATTTCTTTATAAAAGCATTCTACAAGTTTCCTGTGTCTCTTTAAGAATGAGTGTTTGAAACTCTTGGAATCCACATTTGTTTGTCACCTGGCACTAGGACACACATTCTCTGGAAAGAGCGTATCGCCATTTCTATTAGGAGAAAGAACAAGAGGGGTTTCTTTCCTCCTCCTTCATCTTCCAGATTTAGGGGTTTACCCTACTATCATGGCTCAGGGGATTCTCACACTTAAAATTCCTAACATATCAAAAAAGGAGAAAATCTCTCTTCACTCCTTAATTGTTTTGTCGAAGAAGCTCTCAAAAGTTCATTTTTGTTACCTTTTTCAGGCAAAATAAGAGGCCTTTTACAAAAATTCTATTGCTAAAACAATGGAATTCTCCTGGGGAATGACTTCGTTATGGAAATGAAGTGACAGCTTCTTTTATCTAGCCAGGCAGAAAGTCTGCATTTATAAAAGGCATTCAGAGCACTCAAGTGTTGTGTGTGGGAGGACAAGAAAATGCTATTTTTAATTCAGATTGCAGTATTCCTCCCATCCAGGTCTTTCAGTATAATCATAATCATAATAAGTCTGATCTAAAAAGGAAAAAAAAAAAGATTCCCATTCCTGCTGACCCCAGCAGAAAAGGAGACAAGAAAAAAAGGGAAGAATTAAGAGAATGATTAATACTGCTTCCTCTACTTTTAGACCGTTCTGTAGGCTCAGAGATCCACCTTCAAGGCAATTGGAGCGGATGATCCATTCTCCAGAATTAAAAGCACTTAAACTCTGCTAGTAACGCATTACGTCTTCTCACACAAATCTGCATCTTTGTCGGGTGACTTTCACTATTCTGAGTTTGTGGGAATCGCCTGCTGGGAAACGCTGTGCAAGTTGCTCCATCTGTTTCCAAAAGTTAATGTTCCTTGGTGATGGACGTGGGAATGGAGTCCGGCTGGTTGGCAGGGCCACGCTGGAAACCTGATTTCTAAGTTCAGGAGTTGGAAGGCACTTTGGTAAGTAACCTGAGCTTCTGTTTAGGCAAACACAGAACTTTCCAGGTCAACCATGGAATATGGAGTGAGGAATGGAAGTGCTGGTAAGGAAGTGAAGACGGAGTGGATAACTCTTTGCAGAATTTGGCATTGGCAGGAAAACAGTCTAGGTTGGAAAATGGAATCACCAAGGGTAACTAGACCTTCTAGTGAGGACTAAATGATGGGTAAGAACACACACATAAGACTAGAGAAGAGGTCAGGTGGGGGAAGTATTTTTTAATGGAGGTAAAATTTGCATAAGATTTACCATTTTAATCATTTTCAAGTGTATAATTTACGGATTATTAGTCCATCCACCATGTGCAATCATCACCACTGTCTCATCTCAAAAGATTTTCATCATCTTCCAGGGAAACCCCAGACCCAGTCACTCTCTGTTCCCAGCAAAGACTAACCTGCTTTCTACCTCTGTGGATTTGCCTACTCTGGATTTTGTGTATGAACGTGGCCTTTTGTGACTGGCTTCTTTCTCTTAGCATATATTTTCAAGGCTCATTCATACTGTAACACGTATCAGCACTTCATTCCTTTTTCGGCTCAGTAACATTCCATTGCACGGCTACACCACACTTTGTTAACCTACTAATCAGTTGATGGACATTTGGGA
Organism: Arctocebus calabarensis; assembly: GCA_963573935.1. Taxonomy (NCBI): domain Eukaryota; kingdom Metazoa; phylum Chordata; class Mammalia; order Primates; family Lorisidae; genus Arctocebus; species Arctocebus calabarensis. The sequence continues at coordinate 34,312 of CAUYON010118333.1, forward strand.
TGGTTCTACTTTTTGGCTACTATAAATCATGCTGCTATGAACATTTGTGTACACAATTTTGTTTGAATATCTGTTTTCAAATCTCTTGAGTAGATATCTAATGGTGGCATTGCTGGGTCATACGGTAATTTTATACTTAACTCTTTAAGGAACTTCCAAAACTGTTTTCCACAATGGCTGTACCATTTTACACTCTGACCAGCAAGGTACGAACATTCTAATTTCACCATATCCTTGCTAACACTTACTATTTTCCTTTTAACTTTTTATTGTGGCCATCTTGATGGGTACGAAGTGGTATCTCATTATGGTTTTGATTTGCATTTCCCTAAACACTAATAATGGTCTATCTTTTCACATGTTTATTTGTTATTTGTATATCTGGGGGAAATGTCTATTCAAGGCTTTTTGACATTTTTAAATTAGATTGTTTGTCCTTTTGTTTTTGAGTTGTAAGTGTTCCTAAGATTCTCCAGAAAGTAGGCCCTTACCAGATACGTAACTTGCAAATATTTTCTCACATTGTGTGGGTTGTCTTTTGACTTTCTTGATACGTGTCCTTTGATTCACAAAAGTTTTGATTTTGATGAAGTCCCAATTTGTCTATTTTTTTTTTTAACTATCCCAGGAAAGGAGATTTTGTTGCTTGTACTTTTGTTGTCATGTGTAAGAATCCATTAACAAACACAAGGTCATAAAGATTGACTCCTATGTCTTCTTCTGAGAGTTTTATCATTCTAATTCCTAGATTTAGGTTAGTGATCCATTTTAGTTAATTTTTCGCACGTAGTGTGAGGTAAGGGTCCAACTTCCTTACTTTTGCACATATCCCATTTGTCTTTTTCAGTTTTTCCAGCACCATTTATTGAAAATAGGTAAGAGATTTTGAGTATGAAGTGATGTTAGTTCTTTCTCTTTATAATACCCTATATATACACACACATACATATATATAATTTTGAAAATTAATTTTAATAAACTGGCTTTTAACTACACTGTGACTGTATTCACCATACGGAGAATATTTAAATGTTTTTCCTCATCCTCCATTTTGAAGATGCAGCAAGTTCTCAAGAACGATGACCCACCAGAGCCATAATCCTGAGCTTCGAAGGAAGTCAACTGGTTCTTGGGTGGTACTTTTTGCAAAGACTAATTTCCAAAAGCAATAAGTAGCTTGAAATTGTTGGATTTATTTTATTCTTTGAGTTCCATTGCTTCTACATTTGTTCCCCTGTAGTGAACTGTCCCTATCCTCAAATATCTAGAGACCTCTTGCTTTCTTCCTGGCCTGACACCTACTTTTTAAGATTGGCTCTTTGGAGAGAATACGCTAGTCCATACTATGTCACATATGACCAACAGAAATGATAACGTTTAGCCTGATGCTTAAGTCCCTGTTTAATTTAAGCAGAAGGAATAACATATAAGCTATAGAATTTCAGTAACATCCATTCATCTAGTTCAAGGACTGCAGACTTTAAAATTTCCCTAAAACATCAGTTCTCAAACTTGGCTGCACATTGGGATCACCTGGGGAGTCTTAGAAAATACTGGTGTCTGGGTTCCACCCACAGAGATCTTTATATAATTGGTCTGGGGGAACAGCCCAAGCAATGGGATTTTGAAAAGCTCCCCAGATGATTCTAATGTGCAGCCCAGGTGGAGAGTCACTGCCCTAATGTCTGTCATCAGAGGTTGCTACCTACTCCTCCCACGTTCAAAGGTAGCTGTTCTTGCCACATAGCACCAGTTGCAGACAAGGAGAAACAGACATTCATCTGTTCTAAAAAGTCTTACAATTTCAGATATAAACTAACTAAACTTGAATTTCCTATATTAGTTCTCATTTTCTCTTCATAACTACCCTGTGAAAGTTGGTTTATTATTGTGATATAACAGATGAAGAAACAAACTTGCGATACTGATTAAGCAATAGCCCCAGATCACAAAATTTGGAAGTGGCAGAGAATGGACTGAATATAGTTCTTCCTGCTCCAAAGTCTGTGTCCTTTATGCTATCTCCATAATTTCAAAAGGACCAACTGTTACGAGTGTGGTAATATTATACAAGCGGATACCGAGAACCACAAAGAGAACATGACTTCAAATCTTCCTTCTGGCACCTATCTTGTGGAATAGTGGGTTTAGAAGATACCTAGTCATCGAAGAGACTGGTGGGCCCTGCCCCTACCATTTACTTTTCTTTCTCTGTGGTATGTGTGTGTGTGTGTGTGTGTGAGAGAGAGAGAGAGAGAGAGAGAGAAAATATTCACACAAAGAAAGTGGGCCTTAAAGGCTGGGCGCAGCAGTGGCTCACGCCTATAATGCTAAGGGAGGCTAAGGTAGGTGGATTGCCTGAGCTCACGAGTTCGAGACCAGCCTGAGCAAAAGCAAGACCTGGTCTCTACTACAAATAGAAAAACTGAGGTAAAAGGATTGCTTGAGGCCAAGTTGAAGGTTGCTGTGAGCTATGATGCCATAGCACTCTACCTAGGGCCACAGCTTGAGACTCTGTCTCAAGAAAAAAAAAGAAAGTGGCCTTCAAGGGCAAATCTGAATTTAGGAAGACATGATGTGACTTCAAAAATGCACCTAGGGAAGGTTTCCAGAGATGGTGCAAGAGTAGTAATTCTTTCCAGTATGTGATACCACTGGAAATAGGTTACAAAATACCTTTATCGTGGTACAAAAAAATAACAAACACTGAGGAAGCTACCACTTCATTCCTTGTGAATTATGCCTATATGTAATTACAAAACTCTATCACTAGAAAATAACGAGACCAAAGGCTATATGGCCAAAATCTACAATATTTAAATATTGTAATATTTTAATACAGTAAATATTTTAATATTTTCATGTTCCTAAAATAGAGGAGCCACAACGTCCACATAATATCATCTTGTCTGCCAAAGTACCTGGCACATTAACAAGCCTGTACCCAACAGCAGGATAAATTAGAATTTAGAACACATTGTTAATGAGTTAGAAGCTGGGAAGTAGGTTCCAAGTGACTTTTTTCTCTTTTTTCAAACTGATGACCTCAAGTCAACGTGTAGGTTTGTGCACACGCGTCTGTGCAGTGTACGTGTGCACACACGAGGCTTGAAGGGAAGATGCATTTCAGTCCTCTGATTTTTTTATAGGTTCAACCTACTTTTCCTTAAAACCAGCAGAGAATGGTTGTAATGCTATTGTTCTGTCTGCCTATTACTACATAAAAAACCTGGAAGAATTTCTATACAGTAGATTTACGAGCTGCAAAGGAGGAAGGATTTGCTAGAGGTTTTCCTGAGCCAGTGTCAGAAGTGGGTTAGATGAGGAAAGTTTTCACAAGTGGGAGGTGTACCTGCACGTCGCCTAATTGTAGTGAATCTGTCAACTTTCTTTCCAGTGTATCAAGATTTTACTCTTCAAAATCATTCTCAGTATGCTCTGAATTGCTATACTTTTAAGTTAACGACTTCTCAAAGTGCTGTTTAAAAACTGACATCTTCAACCACATTTCAGGCTTAGAATACATCTAAATTTGCAAAGTCTCATTGGTTCTTATCAAAGTGCTACTTAAAAAAAAAATACACTTGACAGCCAATCTCTTAAAAATGATTTGTACAGAAATTGTGTTCAAATTACTTTGTATCAAGACATTTAAGAGAAAATGTGGTTTTCTTTGTAATAGGCTAAAAATAATGATATCCTTTATCTTCAACTGAACATGTACATATGTTGTATAAGCTGCTGCATTCAAACAAATTGAGGAACAGTAGGATTCTGGCTAGCGTCCATACAGAAACAAAACTTGCTCAGAATTTCATTGTAAGCATTTAAAAAATACAATTAACTATTATTTTCCACAAAGTTCAATCCTGTATGTAGAATCCAAGTCGCCAGCCAGGTCCTAGACATCAAATGATAAAACCTGATGTCTCAAAACCTGACAAGAAACCCAGAAACAAAAATAATTATTGCAGTCAAATTTTACATAAGAAAAAGAGAATGAGAGGAAAGACATAATTTATGTTTCTACAAATTCCTGTTGAGTTACTGGGCAGTATGCTATTCAATATGACCCTCATGAAAACAGTTATACTTAAATTGTCCCTAATTCATATCCCTAAAATATTCACCACTGAATATTTCAAAGTACTGCTAGGTGAGGTTCAGAATTAGATAAAACATGTTTCTTGGCTTGAGTGTGAAGTAATGATATTTAAAACATTAAGCTACTTGTCACCAACTCTAATAATTTTTGGTGATTTCTCATAGGTAACAGTGGTGATTTTCAAATGTTTTTAAAAGCCAGAACACTGCCTTCAAACAACATCTTATGCAGAAATCCAATATAGAAATGAAACTGAAGCTATGGACACCGTGTAAACTATCAGTTCCTCCATCTTGCTGTCCATCGCCATAGAGTATTTCTGAAGGCCCTGCCATAGGGGCTGGGAGCACTGAGGAGTCCTTAGGCCACTGGAGAACATGGCCTGACCACCACTAACCAAAGGAGTCTGCAGTTCTCAGTAGAGACTATGGGCCTCTTTACACGATTTGCCCTTATATTTCACAGGCTTATGAGCTCACTACCCTACTGGGCTCACGACACATCATGAATGATGGGCACTGACTCCTCCCTGCACTCGCCACACACATGCTATTAGTTCTCTGTCCTTTTCTCCATGTTGTTCCTCAGCACATGATCTATCCTCTCATGTCCTTCTCCTACTTGACAAGTGCCAAGATATCTCACAACTCTGCACAGTTAGACACAGGCCTAACTCCATGTATGTACTCACGTTATGCCCTCCATGCTGGGTGGTAATTATTATGCATGTGGGTTTCCTCTAAACCAGCGGTTCTCGACCTATGGGTTGCAATCCCTTTGTAACAATGAAAATACATTGCAACATTAGCAAGGTTGAGAACCACTGCTCTAAACCATCCTGTGAACAACACAAGGACAGACAGTATGTTGTATTTATAGTTGTTATACTCCACTTTTAGTGCAGGTGTTGACACATAAGAGTGGCCTAATAAACATTTGCTGAATGAATTAATGAGTAAGTGGAGTTGGATAGGTGGGTGGATGACATGATGATGTGATTTCATCAAAGCAGTAGAAAGCTTTTATATAAATATACCAATACACATATATGACATATTTACTTTTTTTTTTTTTAGACAGAGTCTCATTTTGTCACCCTCTGTGGAATGCAGTGATGTCGTAGCTCATAGCAACCTCAAACTCTTGAGCTCAAGTGTTTCTCTTACCTTAGACTCCCTAGCAGCTGGGACTACAGGCGCCTGCCATAATGCCTGGCTATTATGACATATGTAATTTTAAAATATTGTGATAAAACACACATAACTTAAAATATACCATATTATCCGTTTTCAAGTGTACAGTTCAGTGGCATTAAGTACCCTCTGTTGTGTGACCATCACCACCATTCATCTTCTGAACTCTTCATTTTGCAAAAGTGAAACTCTTACACATACACACATGTTAAAAAATAGTCTTACTATTGTAGTTCAATAATCTAGAGTGTGGATGACCCAGGTTCTTCACTTCCCTCTTACCCCCACCTGCTGTGTATCTCGTGCTACACTTGGGATGTTCTTTAGCGAGAAATGTGGTAAATGTGGTTGAGACATGTGGTCAAGGAAACTCCTGCCTACTAGTTTAGCTACTAACTAGCAGCGTGGGCTGCTCAAAAAGTATTTCCTGGGTTATTTTCCTAAAGCCTCACTGGTTCCCCACTCACATGGATTGCTGGGAGTCAGCTTTGACTCCTCGCTGGGCTGGGCTTCCGGAAAGCATGCCCTATGAAGGGCAGAGCCCAAGTGTAAAAATAGCCCATACATAGCACACGTTGCTTATGTATGATAAGCACGTGATTTGTTCACTTGACTATTTCTGAACTCAGGACCTACTTGTTGTATGAGCAGAACATTAAAGAGCGGTGGCAGTTCTCACCCCACCCCAGGAAACCAGTCATTAAGTCTACAGTGTATCTTTATCATCAGAGACACCAGAGTGTTTAAAAAAACACAAAAACAAAATCTAGTACAAATTTCCTATTTGCACATAATGGTTTTCATTTAAAATGTCTTCATATTATAATCACGTTGTCAATCTTACACACAGAGGAATATAAAGGAAAGCAGGGAAAGGACTTGAAAAAGGTCCCTCAGATGAGTGGAGGGAGGCCAGGGTGAGACGTGACGTTAGGCTGGGTGTGATAGGAACGGCTCCCCACAGGTCTCTCCACTGCTCTTGGCCGCAGGTTCCCCATGTGTAAAATTACACAGGGTAAATGAGAATTATACCAGGATTAAGCTATTCCTGACATTCCTCCTGCACCAACATTCAACAGCTCTCTGACCTTATGAGGCCCAGGGGTCCTTCTGAGGGAAAAGAGCTGAAACACCTGCTGTTCTACTTTGAATGGTTAGTTCAGGACTGAGAAAAACAGCAAGAACCCCGCTCCTCCTGTGTTCAGCTCTCCTTTTTTTACATTTTAGCGTTAGCTCTACTTCTGTTTCCGACTAGGATCATCACTACTGCTTGCCCTTCAAAGCAGCTAATTACACACGCTCTCTGAGGAGCCTTAGCCACTGCGCGAGGGGCCATAACTCAGCCGGACACAGTCTCTACCTCTTAGCCATGGTCAGCTGGATACCTAGACATGCATAAGGAAGCTAGGTAGTCCTTGCCTGAAAGAAGGCCACCTATCCGTGTGTCTACCTTCCCACCAAATGCCAGCCTTCTTGGCTACTCAGTCCACTTACCATGTGTTGAATTTTACCAGCCAGCACCATACCACCAGACTTCGTGGTACCAAGAAATAAATAAACACCATGAAAAAGATCCCTATTAGGTGGGCTTGGACTGCTGGTATTTTTTGTGTATTCTATCATTAGGTCAGGCTGATGCCTCAAACCTTAAAAAGTCAATGAGGGAAGGAATGCATATAGGCGTACACAGGAGCTTAGGGCACTGGCAGCCTTCTAAAATAGAAAGTTAAATACAGCAATGAGATTTTGAAATTTCCCCTTGCAGTAAGGAAAAAAAAAAAACGATTCAATATGAACATAAGCCAGACTTGTTGAAAAAGCAGTCTTTGTTCCTCACAAAACTGCAGTTGACTCTTTACAGAGTGCTTAAATCTCCTGAAATATCATACTATCACTGACCCGTGCACGTCCTTAAGAGGCTCCTATGCCAAAGGAATGCTCAGGGAGAGCCAAGTTCAAAGGCAAATTAGGGTCTCAGTGATAAGATGATTGAGAACATAAACTAAGATGCATCTGTCTTTTAAACATTTAAGTAATTTTAGTGTTACTTCACGTGCCAGAGTCAATGAGTTATAAAAACCCCTGCTTTCTCATAAAAGCCTCCATGGACCCAAGGGATGGTGAATGATGTTCAAATGAACATCACTTGTCCCATTTCCTCTCATAAGAAATCCTCCCCTTTCCACTTCATCTGTAGGACAGGGCCTTACTCCAGGAGGACAGGCCCAAGCTCAGAGCATCATGGTCTTGGGAGGGACCTCATAGAAAATCTTGGCATTGGGGTTTACTACAAGCTCAATGACACAAAAATGGAAGACTCATCAGAAGCCTTGGAAAAATGAAAAATATTTCTGGGGTAGCACAGAAGTTTGGCCCTTTAGCTGGTGCTTTATTTCCATTTGTTCAAAGGCTGTGACTCATCATTCTGGGGACAGAGAGCAGGCGCAGTAATTTCAAGTTTTATTAAGCATGGGATCAAAGGAAGAATGTGTTATAAGGGAAATGTTCATTTCTCTAAGTGATTCTTCTCCAGTGTGATTTTATTTAAGACTTTTACATATGCAAAGCTTTTGTCTCCTCAGACCTGACCCTTTTAAATTTCCAGAAAATACAACATCCTTGTGTAGATCAGGCTATCAGGCAGTAGTTCAGTAAAGGGTGTTTTTCTTTTTTTCTTTTTTTTTTTTTGCTTTAATTCCTGTCTCCATTCTCTATATAATGATAGCCACGGTATTTAAATTCTCTGAAAACACAGAAACCATTGACATGATGAATTTTAAAATATTAATGTCTGGTTCAGAAGGGTTAGGAGAATGGATGAGTTAATGTTGCTAAATCTCTTTCCAATTCCCAGGTCTAAGGTGTGAAATGAACATTACTGTTATTTGTCCCAGTGGAGGCTCACTGAGGAGCTGTGGTCTGGTGGGTCCACTTGGGATACAAAAGTTCATAACTTTTCTGGAAGAGGGGAAAAATTGTTGGCAGTACTTCCTTTTGCCTAATCCTTTTCTATGCTAAGAAAGTAAAAGACGTGTCAGTGATGATTGATATCCTCACTCAACACCACATAGGAAGTGGACACAGGTGAAAATAGGTCAAAAACTATATGTGTGCATGTAGGGATGAGCAGACAGATGGACGGACAGAAAAACAGCCAGCTGGCAACCAAACCCACCTACTCCTTCATGCTATGTATCAAGGCCACTTTTTAGAACCTTGTCCTTCTTACCCAAACTGTCATTGCAGAACAGATCATCATGCATTAAGCCTTAGAATATAATAGATTTCACTTAATCAGTCAAATCTATGAGATTTGGGGGTAGGTACTTTCAACACAGATTTGTCTAATTTTTTAGGTCATATTATGCAAAACTTTTGATCTACTATCTCTTGCTTTTCCTGCTGTTGTTTCTCAAACTTATCAAATATTTTTATTGCATAATAGTTAGAAATTCTCAGTGCCATAAACAGTGCCTGGAATTAATGGATAAATAAATGGAAGAACAGATGGCTGGGAGGGATCACCCAATCACAACACTGCAAGTTCAGAAGAGACCTTGAAAGGCCCCTCTTGCCACAAGAATAGCGTGAACTTTTAACATACCAGACAAGTGTTTTTTTGTTTGTTTTTTTTAACAAACATTTATGAGAAATGGGCTCAATCACCTCAATTACTATTTTAATGTTTAAGGACTTTTATAGTACAGAAGCTCTTCCTTATCCTTACGTCTCCAAAGCCAAGTTTATAATTACCATGCCTGAATAGAAGGTGAGTGATACTACATATAAGGTATTTTTCCTCAAATATAGCCCTCAGAAAAGCCTAAGTCTACTTATTTTTGAGTCCTTATAAAGTTTTTCATATTACTTGCTGGTCTCTTAAATATTTACTTTTGAACAAAGTACTGTTTATGAAAGACATGTTATCCTGAAACTACCTTGATAAATGCTAGCTTTGCATCTAACAGATGTTTTTTTTTTTTAAAGGACAAAAACAAATTTAACTAGTAATTATTCTTGGGAGTATGAGTTTCACAGTTCTAAGTACTGGATGTCACTATAACTAAAAAATAAAAAAGCTTTTTAAAAATCACTTTCAAAAGCAACACAGTAAGTGGTTACATTGTATAGCTGGTGAAAATACATTCACTGGAAGAATGGAGGGGGGAAAAACAATCTCTTAATGATACGGTTTAGGATACTGTTCCAGTAAGGGGTCCTGACATGCCTTCCTGTATCCATGCTCGTACTAAGTCTAAGTGTGGCTAGGTAACTTGTTTTGGCCAATGAGGTCTTAACAAAGGTAACTGATAAAAATACAGGAAGAGGGACTTGTGGCTCAGGAAAATTTCTGGTAATAGCAAAAAACAAAGATTTAAAACACAATGTAATTCAAACAACTTAGATGCATGTCAAGATGATATGCTCTGGAAAACAATATTAGATGACCACCCAAGTGGAAGACAAAAATACTGTAGATCAAAGTTGTAAGTAAAATTATTTCAAATAATTGAAAGTGTAAAAAAGGAATATGTCTAAGTAATTTATGTATGATTTTTAACAGGTGAGATTTAAGTACAAATGTGATGGTTTCATATAAATTCTGAAGTCCTTACATGCATATAGTCAAGTTAGCCAAAAAAACTCATTGAAAGGATGAACGATGGCTTACATGTGAATTTATATGCTTTCCCTCAGGCCCAGTCTTCGTTAAGTTGCAGACCTGAGGACTCAACTGCCTACCTAAAATGCCCATTAAAAAGAATGTAGCACTACCTCATACGAATGAGTGTGGCTACTACCTAAAAAACAGAAAATTGTAAGTGTCGGCAATGATATGGAGAAATTAGAACTCTTATGCACTAGTGGCAATATAAAAGGGGGAGACCACTGCGGAAAATAATACCGTAGTTTCTCACAAAAATTAAAAACAGAATCACCCTCTGATTCAACAATTCCATTTCTGTGTATAAACCCCAAAAGAACTGAAAGCAAGATCTTTTTTCTTTTTTTTTTGAGACAGAGTCTCACTATGTCGCCCTCAGTAGAGTGCTGTGCCATCACAGCTCACAGCAACCTCAAACTATTGGGCTTAAGCAATTCTCCTGCTTCAGCCTCCCTCAGGCTCCCAAATAGCTGGGATATAGGTGCCCCCCACAGTGCCTAGCTATTTTTGTTGTTGTTGTTGTAGTTGTCATTGTCATTTAGCTGGCCCAGCCTGCGTTCGAACCTGCTAGCTTCTGTGTATGTGGCCAGCGCCATAACCACTGTGCTACAGGTGCCGAGCCTGAGAGCAGGATCTTAAAGCCACATTTGTACACCCATGTTCACAGCAGCATTGTTTATAATAACCAAAATGTGGGAGCAACCCAAGTCCCATGGACAGGTGAACAGATAAACAAGATGTAATACATACACAAAATGGAATGAAAATCAGCCTTAAAAAGGAAGGAATTCTGACCCATGTCACAATACTGATGACCTTCAGGACATTATGCTAAATGAAAAGTCACAAAAGGACAAAGAGTATAGGATTCCATTTACCTAGAGTAGTCAAATTTAGAGACAGAAAGTAGAATGGTGGTTGCCTGGGGATGGGGGTGGGGGAAACAGTGAGTTATTGTTTAATGGGTACAAAGTTTCCGTATTGCAAGATGAAACCAGTTGCAACAGGATAGGCAGCTCTGTGAGTTTACATAATGCTACTGAGTTATGGGGACTCATCCACTTCTCTCTGACATTACCACTACCCTTCAGGTCCAAACCACTGTCACCTCTTATCTTGCCAGCTACAGGTTACCTACCTGGCCTCCCTGGTTCTCTTGCTAATATTATGACGTCAGATAGTGAAAAGTGTTATAAAAACAGTAAGGCAGAGTAAGAAGCAGGGTATTTTAGATAGGATGGAAATAGAGGAGCGGTGACATCCGTGTATTCTGCATTTTCCCATTCAGAAACATTCCATACTTCATTCTGACTGTCCCCTGTATAGCAGTTGTGCAGCCACGCTTCTGGATATCCCGGGCTGGAACCCTGCTGTGCCCTGGATGCCTTCTGATCCTTCTCTCTCCATGGCTTGTCTTTTCTCCATTCTCCCCGTTGCTAACCTTTATCATGTTTTCTGTCCTATCAATTACTTCTTCTCTTGGATGTGCTGTTACTCTCTGCTCCGGTATATCCACATGTGCAGGATTAATCCTCCTAAACCACAGTTTCAATCAATCTACTTCCTCATCATAAAATCTCTTGTCATTGGTGCCTCTCTGCTTCCTGAAATAAGTGCAGAGTTTCCATGCTGGACTGCCAGCTGCCAATTTGGCTTCCACCAACCGTCCCAAGAGGACCTCCCATTTTTCCTCAGACTCTTGGCCTTGAACAGGTGAGATTTAAGTATAAATGTGATGGTTTCATACAAATTCTGAAGTCCTTACATGCATATAGACAAGTTAGCCAAAAAAACTCATTGAAAGGATGACCGATGGCTTACATGTGAGTTTATATGCTTTCCCTCAGGCCCAGACTTTATAAGTTGCAGACCTGAGGACTCAACTGCCTACCGTGGGCAAATAGGCAGGCAGCTCCGTGTCCTCTGAATGTACTCCCCAGTTTCCTGACTCTGTGCCTTTGGTCTCACTGGACCTTGCATTCCTCCCTGTCCCTGTTGCAATCTAAATTCCAATCCCCAAATCACCTTTCTATGGACTCTGCCTGATCTTCCTCATCTCTTCCTTCTCTCTTTAACCTTCTGAGCCACGTTTTTACTTTTAGGATATATCTAATCACTTTCTGTCTTATGCCTTAATTATCTGCATGCTTTTTATAGTCCCTTTTCAGAGCATAAGACTCTTGAGGAGAAATATGGCTTCTGTCCTCTGCATCACTCAGGATGACGTCCTTGGACCAGCAGAATCTTGCATCCTACCTCAAATCTACAGGTTCAAGATCTGGGTTTTAACAAGATTCCCATGGCTGGGCAGGATGGCTCACATCTGTAATCCCAGCACTTTGGGAGGCCAAGGGGGGAGGATTGCTCCTTGAGGCCAAGAGTCTGAGATCAGCCTGGGCAACAGTGAGACTTCTACATCTACAAAAAGAAGAAAAAGTAAAAGAGGAGGAGGAAAAGGAGGAGGAAGAGGAAGAAGTAGAAGAAAGAAGAAAATTAATTAAATATTTAGCGGAGCATGGGTGTGGTGTTGCATGCCCACGTAGTCCCAGCTACTCTGGAGGCTCAGGCATGAGGATTACTTCAGCCCAGTAGTTGAGGTTGTATGAACTATTATGATGCCACTGTGCTCTAGGCTGAGCAACAGAGCCCTCAATCAAGCCCACAATAGCCACTCATCTTATCCCGGACTGGCTGAACTGACTAGAAAAGTAAAGTATAAAAAATAAAACATAACTGACATATTTATTCAAAGATCATCATGAATGAATAATGCTCTAATTATATAAAACTACAGAAAATCTGTATAGAAAGCAGCAACCGTATGAATCTTTTGAATGAGGAAAACAAATGTTATCGTGACCAACCAAATATCTGAGATTTTGTCTTTTCATGAAGTGTGTCTGTTTATGGGAGGGAAGTCGGCAGAAAGTGTGCTCGCTGTTGCCAGTAATAGAATTCTCCCACTTGAATGGATCGGTCAGGTATAAAAATATGTGTATCAACATTTTAAAGAGTTTTCTGTCACTTCCAGTGGACTCATATAACATACAGATGTTTTATAGGGGGAAGATTTATTCTCATTTGATGTAGCAATAGCATGATTTTCTTTGATCTGTAACAAAGCTTTTGATTTTATCCTACATGGTAGACAAATCTTAGGAAATACAGGTGTGATACATAACTACAGTAAAGTAGACACTTCATTTAGAGATCGGAAGCAGAGGAAGTCAGGCAAAGTCCTTCTCACAGGGCACCACACTGGCCACTAGAGGGTATGAACATGTGAATATAACATCCTGACTTCCACAGTTCAAACAGGAGGTATCACGTCTGTGAATTACGAGGGCAACTGCTTCAAACGGGCAGAGAGCTGACAACTTGAGGGAGGCCGAATCACACCTAAACTCTTTCATGTTTTAACACACTTGACATTTAAGTGAATAAACTTGAGCCAGGGTATATGTAGAACTACAGGCTGCCACAGAACACGTCCCTCAGGGTGCTCAATTCCCTTTCTTCAGAGATCTATGACTTTCCACCATCCTTTCGCCCTTAGAACCAACCCAGCAAGAAGCCTGCAACTTCCCCAAACTTCCCCAGTCCGCTTCCTGAAGTCCTTGGAAAATCAAATTCATACTGTATCTGTTGCAAAAGCCTGTCAGGAAGCAGGAGAAAGAGAAGAGAGGTTAAGGGGCACTTAAGAAAACAGTACTCAGGGCGGTGCCTGTAGCTTAGCAACTAGGGCGCCGGCCCCATATACCGAGGGTGGCAGGTTCAAACCCAAGCCCAGACAACCTGCATCAAAAAATAGCCGGGTGCTGTGGCGGGCACCTGTGGTCCCAGCTACTTGGGAGGCTGAGGCAGGAGAATCGCCTAAGCCCAAGAGCTGGAAGTTGCTGTGAGCTGTGACCCCACTGCACTCTATGGCGGGCGATAGAGCGAGACTCTGTCTCTACAAAAAAAAAAAAAAAAAAAAGGAAACAGTACTCAGTTCCCAGGAGGGTCAGAGCAAAGTGACTGATGGTCAGACACAGGCCACCTCGCCACCTTAGAGGTTCCCTTGGCAACCAGGTGACTTTCCAGGTAGTCTGGCTTCCCTCTGCACTTAAACTTATAATGCTGAGGCTCTGGCCTCATCCCTCCTGCCCTCCTGCTTACCCTATCTCTCTAATCTGGATACAGACTCCTGGCTTTAATTTAATTATCAGGCAGGATGCCCTGAGGCGGCCTGGTGTTTGCTGGCAGCAGAACACAGGAGGGCCTGCCTCAGAGGGATGAAGATATTATTATCCTCCAAGCAGCTCCTCAGAGAAGTTCTGCCACCGCTGCTGATACAAAAGGCTTTGCCACATCATTTCCACACACAGTTCTCCTTCCTCAGAAAGCACCATTTGTTTGAGGAGCCGTAAATAACTCCTACAGAAGACACAATTTGCTCTAATGTTTTGGAGCTATGGAATTTATTATCATCCCAGAACCAGGAAATAGCAGAATGTGAAAACAGGAACATCTCAAATCACCCCTCAGCTCTCAGGAAAGTAACGCATTTCAAATTAAAAGCAAAGGCAAGGCTTTGTTTACACTTTTCTCTCAGTCTGAAAAAAACCTGCCCTCCAAGGACAATGTCAGCATGCCAGTTTTTTAAAGTAACAAATGAAAACGACATTTCCAAGTTCTAAACATTTACTAGGTACTCACTTCTTAAGGTACAATTTTAGAACGCAAGCCCTTTCTCCCCCTTCCCAATAGGGAGAAATGAAGAGAAATAGAATGAGCTGAGCACAGCACATACGGAGTTCTGCTCACAGAGCTCAGACACCAACTGCAACAAACAGTCATCCCCAGAGGGGAGGTGGGGGTGGGCACAGCGCTGGGGTATATGGCACACCTCCTGGGTGTGAGACAAACTACAAGAGGGATTCTTCCTAACAAATGCAAACATTGGAACCTAATCGTTTGCACCCTCATATTAATCTGAAATAAAAATAGTCCTCCTCCTTGTCCTGTAAGTCAGGGGGAGAGCCAATAGCAGAAGCTGCAGCAACAGCAGAAAAACGTTAAAACAACCCATGAGGAGCATGTCTTTCGACCCTCTGCCTGCCACCACCATCTACCAAAAAATCTACCCACAACAAGCAGCCCTTTCTAGGAATTTGTCAGTGTTCGTGATCATGCCTCCTTCTTGCCCTCAAGTTTCTTTTGACCAGATATTACGTCGCAAGATGTGGTTGAGAGGCCCCTGGGACGCCTCATTGAAACAGAAGACTCTGTAAGTAAAATATCTGCTCTTTTAGTTCAAGCACATTTCAGAAGTTCAGCCAACGGCTAGAGAAATGTTTAGGGCATGCAGAATTCCTTCTACGCCACCAGAACTAATCTCAAGTACGAATTTTTCATCTGCTCAGTTGAGAAGACATGTTAAAAACCCAGCAACATGTTTATCTTCATTAAACAGCAAATGTCCTTTCAAACGAACTCCAACAGGGCAGAGATTACTGTTGGTGCTAATGGGAAGTGATCAAAAGCACCAAGATTCTTTGGTTAGCTTACTCTGAAGTCTGTGTTCTGCCCGAGTTGCTATGTAAAGCACATCAAAAGAATATAGATATCATTGGAGATTGGAAATCTTTAAAGTCTCCAGGACTAGCAAGAAAATATGCTTGAAACTATAGAAAACTGGCAACAGAACATTAACACCGACTTCCACCTTTTCCTAGCAAACACAATACATAACAATCTATAAATAGTTTCGCCTGTCTGTTTAAATATATACTCCCCTGGAAAAGGTAGAGGCTTCGACTCATCTTGCTGTTTGGAAGGAATCTTATTCACAAATCAATCTAACAGGCCGGGATGATTTTATGGGCGTGGAAGAGGTATCGAAATGATCGAGAACCCAGGTGTTTTCCACACCCCGCGGGGCCCTGCCCCTTGCTGGCAGAGGGGGCAGAGCCTTCATAGAAAGCAACAAGCAGTGTCAAGCAGGGAGCAGGATCCAACCCATAGGGCAGTCCAGGGCACTGGAGGGAGACATACAGTGACTTCAAAGCCCTCCAATTCTGTCACACTTCCTGCACCTCTGCCCAGAGATGCTTCACAGGTGCAGGAGAGCAGAGTTCTCAGGAGCACCCCCACCCCAGGAGCATTTCTCCAGTTCTACCCTACACATGGGGAAGAGATTTGGGGATGATGCTCCCCTGGAGCCCAGGGGCTCACTCTGGCTCTCTGCAGCTGAACAGCGGCTGTGTGCGCCCTGCAGGCCGCTGAGCTCCTCCCGTTAGACTCTCTCCTGCCACTAGAGAGGCGTCTAGGAAAAGGGACACAGTCCCCGGCCCCAGAAGTAAATGGGAGTGCCCCAGATTCCTCCACTCGCCCATCAAACAGCATTCTTTCTCCCTGCTCTCAAATCAAGACGGACTCCCTCTTGTCAGACCAAAAAGACTGAGAACGCGCTGTACGGTGGCCTTGTGGAGCTAAAGAATTGTCAGCTTGCAAGAATTTTACCAACCAACAACATTACTGCTCATGTCCCAGAGGCACCGGAGGATTGCGTCCGGTAGCGAGGCACACCAGCAGGAGAGAGAAGTCTCTCTTATCAGCAGCTCCACTCAGGCAGCCACACATTCCATTTTACTTTCTCACCCACATTTAAACCATTTTATCTCCACTAGAGGGCCAGGAGAGAGATGAAATTTCAGCCTGACAGGTTTGCTGCTGGTGTAAGACTTAATCCCAAACCTTGGGCAGAGAGGGCTCAAAGGAAGGGAAACTTGGAAAGGCTGGGGGTAAGCTGACATTCAGTTACTCAAAGCAGGCTCACCTTGGCCTAAGGCTATCTTCGGATTCTGTGAGAGAGGACTCTAATTCACAGGATGGCTCTGTTATTAAAATAATTTCCAAAAAACACAACACAGGACATCTTCCACAGCCACTGAGGCTCAGAAATTCAGTTATCTCCAGCTCCTTTCCTTCCTCGATTCTCATACCCAAACAAGCCACCCTGGTTTGGTCAATGCTTTCTTGCAGTGGCCCACACATCTGCCCTTTCAGAACGCTCCCACAGTAGTTTTCTAAGCCACATCTCCTTACACCTCCCCAGGGGTCCCATCTCTGCTTCCTACCATCTCGTGGATGGTGAATATGGCTGTATAGTTAACCTCACTGAAGCACAGTCGGTCACATCACTGACCTGCTGAGAAATGCTGAGTCCAGTGACTGCCACCCTCCCAGGTCAGGACCCCTCCCCAGGACTACCCAGTCCACATTGACACCGCGGCAGGCAGACCAGAAATCAACAACAGCACCATCTCCTAGGAATGTGTGAGTGCCTGTGATCATGAGCACCGTCTCCTAGGAATGTGTTAGTGCCTGTGATCATGAGCACCATCTCCTAGGAATGTATTAGTGCCCGTGATCATGGGCACCATCTCCTAGGAATGCGTGAGTCCCTGTGATCGTGGGCACCATCTCCTAGGAATGTGTGAGTGCCTGTGATCATGAGCACCGTCTCCTAGGAATGTGTGAGTCCCTGTGATCATGAGCACCGTCTCCTAGGAATGTATGAGTCCCTGTGATCGTGGGTACCGTCTCCTAGGAATGTGTCAGTGCCCGTGATCATGGGTACCAACTCCTAGGAACGTGTTAGTGCCCGTGATCATGGGCACCATCTCCTAGGAATGTGTGAGTGCCTGTGATCATGAGCACCGTCTCCTAGGAATGTATGAGTCCCTGTGATCGTGGGCACCATCTCCTAGGAATGTGTCAGTGCCCGTGACCATGGGTACCCACTCCTAGGAACATGTCAGTGCCTGTGATCATGGGTACCATCTCCTAGGAATGTGTTAGTGCCTGTGATCGTGGGCACCATCTCCTAGGAATGTGTTAGTGACTGTGATCATGGGCATCATCTCCTAGGAACGTGTTAGTACCTGTGATCATGGGCATCATCTCCTAGGAATGTGTGAGTCACTGTGATCGTGGGCACCATCTCCTAGGAATGTGTTAGTGACTGTGATCGAGGGTCCTCCTTGTGCTCAGGGTTCTCTTGATCGCGAGCCTTAGTGAAGAGGCTCCTATTCTTCAGCCTTATCACCCATGTGCTAGGACTTCTGTCTCCTTATCTAATGGAGTACCCTTTCTCTCTATAACTCTCCACTCTCCACGTTGGTTCCCACAAGGAGTCTCCAACTTCTTTTCTGCATTCAGCTGCTATGCTTCTGCACAGCATATGTGGCATCCACTGATCTGGAGCTGGATGTGCCCCCTCTGCCAGGATCCCAGGTAAAAGGGTGAGATTACCCGATGGAGGAGGGAAATCGTACAGTGCCACCCCACACACCTGGGAGAGAATCCTGGGAGTATTCTGCACAGGTCAACTTTGCCTTAATTAAGCTCCTTAATTTTAAATGAGCATGGTGATCTCTGCCTTATTCAGGAAGAACAAGGCTGGAAAGACAAGATGGCACCAGATAACCCATGAACTGTTGAGGTCGAGCTATGGCCTGCGATGTGGCTAAGTCAGGCTAAACTCTGAAGGCTGGAGCTTTAGCCTGAGCTAAGCCACCTACTAAATAGGATTTAAATTTGCCCATGGTTTTATGCTCTTCAGTCACCATAGTTAATTAATGTTAGCTATGTTGTTATTTTTATTAATGCTCTTTTAATTCTAGTAAATATTATTGAGCCATACTTGATTATTCTAAGCCTGGGCTGCAGGGGCTGCTGTGTCCATTAGTGCTGTGCATTAGTGGGTACGCTGCTATCAGGAGCCAGTGACAATTCATTCCTGTGTTCATTCATCCTTTTACCCTAAACATATTCATTGAGCACCTACTATGTGCTCAGTGAGAGGACTGCGATGATGTGAGTTATATAAAAGGCTGAAAATCATGCTTAGGACCTAGCAAGTAATGCGTGTTACTTCCCGGTCAAAGCTCTGAAGCTTTTAATTCCTGGGGCAATTCTTGTTTTTCTCTCTTTCCCTGTGATCATGAAGGAGGCCTCTAGATGGGTGGATAAAAACATCAAAGCAGTTTGCATCATGGAGTAATGCACAGAAGACAGGTGTCCTGGACAGACAGAACATCCACAATAGTAAGTGTATCACGGAGAAATAAACTTTTATTTTGGAAGGCTTTGGAGTTTAGGGTTGATTGTTTCCACAACAAAATCTTAGGCTATCTCGACTAATAAAACAGCTTTCATTTTCTCTATTGCACCATTGGGTAATGAATCATGGGTAACAATGCCTTATGATAGCTCTCACTCATGCTTTTTATTTTTAATAAATTTAAAAATACTGCTTTTTATTTTTACTGCTTTTATTTTTTTTTAATTTACTGCTTTTTATTTTTTTTTAATTTCCTTAATGTTTACTGCTTTTTATTTTTTTTAAATTTCCTTAATGTTACTGGTTATCATTCTTTTACTGCTTTTTATTTTTTTTAAATTTCCTTAATGTTACTGGTTATCATTCTTTGCCTCTTCAATGAGGCTAGAGCCTCTTGAAGACAGCGTCCTTGACATATACTTTCAGGGCTCTCCTTTTCACCCTCCAACTCACATTCTCCTCCCCTCTCCCCTCCATATCCCTCTAAATTTAGGAGTGAGCCTTACAAGCAAGTAAATATTTAATTTGTAATTGATGATTTGATAGTTTCCCAGCAGGAAACAATTCCCAATATATTATGGCCATTATTCATTTGCATTAACCACCACCACTGTACAGGCATAGCTAATCAGCAGTTAAGTCCAATGGCTACAAGAAGGCGTTAACAATTTATCTGTGGATTGACTTCACCCACGGCTTCAGCAGTCGATCTCAACCATGGCCTATCACAGGCTGGCTTGGTAGTCATCTCCCACTCACTTATTTGTGCTGATCTCAATGTCTTTGAACCTATTTGATGATGCAGCTCTGGGCTTCTAAAATTCTCATTCATTCATTCATTCATACAAATACAGCGGTCAGTCTCTGAGTGAAAGCACAGAATCCAAGCTAGGGACTCAGATTAGATGTGTGTCCGTGGGCCAGTCATTTAACCTCTGTATGTCCCCAGTTTCTCTACCTGTAAATGAGACTCTAAAATGTGCCATGTAATGTTGTTATGAGAATTATGACAATTAATGTATGTAAGATATTTAGAAATTTAAGTACTAAGATACCGCAGTACCTGGCTGTCTTAAGTGCTTAGAATGTTAATATTATTACATACTGGGCACCTACTACATGGCAGATATTATAGAAACAAGGATAACAGTTTGTCCAGTGCCTAAGGAATTTAGAGTCTAGTAAGGATGACAGAGTTATAGACAAGTATGTGAACGGAAGTGTCACAGAGCCAGAAAGAGAGAGAGAACGCAAGGACATACACACATGTACGCACACAGGCACACAGATACGCAGATACGCACACACACAAGACAGCACACGCACAACTGATGATTACACCAGCAAGAAGGTGCTTCTTGCACGTGGAAGAATCAATGCCAGGAAAGGCTCCATAGAGACCGCGATGGCTGAACTGGGTCTCATGATAGGAATAGGGCCTTGCAGACAGGACAGAGCACAAGGGATGTCCAGGTAATTAAAGAGTATGAGCAGAGGCTGCAAGCAACATCTATTTTATTCAACAAATATTGAACAAATGACTGTTATGTGTTTGGCACAGTTTTAAATATAGGAAACAAGCAGTCAATGAGATGGACATGGCTTTTGCATTCACTGAGCTAACATTCAATTTTTCTTTTCTTTTTTTTTTGAGACAGAGTCTCACTCTGTTGCCCTGATGTCATGATACCATGGTGTCATAGCTTACAGCAACCTCAAATTATGAGGGCTCAAGTGATCCTCTTGCCTCAGCCTCCAAAGTAGCTGGGACTATATTGCCACCATGTCTGGGTAATTTTTCTGTTTTTAGTAGAGATGGGGTCTTGCTCTTGCTCAGGCTAGTCTTGAGCTCCTGAGCACAAGGATCCTTCACCTTGGCCAACCACAGTGCTGGGATGACAGGTGTGAGCCCCCACACCCAGCCATTAGGCTAACATTCTAACAGAGGAGACTAACAACCAGTGGAAACAGAGAAACCCCAGAGGTGTGATGAAAACGCGGCAGGTAAAGACGGTTTGAGTGGGCTGGGAGTGGTGGTTGCCCTGATAGAGTTCAGAAGGCAGAAAAATGGGTGGCAGGAGGGAAACGCTGATCCCCACTCCCTGCTTTCTATGGAGAGCATTTCCCCTAAAGACTCCTGACTGCTCACTCTGCCCTTTTCTTCCCCAAGAAAACATGTAATCTGGCTGGGATCCAAACCCAACGTGGCCCATGCCTCTTCTTGCAAAGAGTTAATCTATCAGAATTTTAAGCAGAAGTTAGGTGGGATTTTGGTCTCTCTCTCCTCCCTTCTCACACAGTGGCCTGAAGACTCAAAACTTTCCTGCAGGTGGACTGTTACCAGACTTAGACTGGGGAATAGGCAGGTGGCAAGCCCTTTCTGGCTGTTACCCTAACTATACCTTCTTATTATAGTTAACTGCTGTCAGTCACATGGGCGCATTCTGGCCTCCATCTGCCTTACTACTGTCTCATCTTCTTGCTCAGTTGGCTCAGAATTTGGGACGGGAAGAGAGCTCTTTTAAGATAAAAGTTTTTGTAAAATAAAAATCTTCCCTCTCCCAACAGACCTGGAAACTAAATTAGGAATCACTATCCTAATCTATCAAAACTGCCACCTTAATGAAACTCCTTCAATTTTCTCACTTTATAACTCCAAAGACAGCCAGACTAAGAAGTCTGGCCACAAAGGCAGATTCAAAACACAGAGATTATGGGGGTGGGTGTTGGATGGGAAAAAGGACTGTTGGTGATAGTATAAAACCCTGGGGTGTACAGTCGTTGGCAGCAGCTGCAAAGAGGAAAGAAGAAGAGGAAATACAAAATCTTTAGATATTCTTATTTCGTGACTTTATACCTCCATTCAAAAAACACATTAGAAAAAGAATTTCTTGGATTTATCTTTTCTTTGAAAAATTTAAAAATATTTTCGATACATTTACACACTTACCTCATAACTTCCTTGGGAAACAGAATGAAAATATAATGTAAGAACAAATGTGGATGTCATGGTTACTATCTTAGCCTCTACCCAGAAAGATTGTCCATGCCCCCAAAGCAATATATATCAGAAAAAGAATACAGAAGTGTCAAATGGATGGCAAAGACTTTTTTTTTTAAAGCTTCAGTAGTTCAAGGGGAAAAAAGCATCCGTTGAAATCAAGAGTGCTTACAACAATTTCAGGGAGGATTTTATAAATGAGAACACGTTAAAGAAATGTTAAGAGCCCAACCACACTTCAACAGAGAAACTGCGATTAGAAACCACGCCCCTGGTAAGAGCTCCCAGAAGATAAGAAATGGGTGTTGTGCTTCTCCGGGCGGCCCTACGGTGCTGGCATTGCAGCAACACTGGTCGGTTTCTCCTCATGCCGTGGCATATTCAGAGTCCTCTGTTTCCCTGGATTTCACACTGTTCCATGTCGCCACTGCCCACATTCCAGCCAGGAGCAATGCCGCGATGTTCAGAAAGTGTCTCTCCAACAAGTCATTTACACAGAGCTGCCAAGCCGTGGGGAGGAAGCGCAGACTGCCCATCTACCTCGAATTACTAAGCCAAGGAGGTGCTGCCAGCCCTTTGGGCCCATTTAGAGGTCTCCAGAATGTCCCTCCAGGCACTGCCTTCTCCCTCTTCAAGTTCCAAGCAACACCATGACAGGAGCAAAATGTTAATGGCAGGGAGAGAACGTAATAATTATATAAAGTCTGCATTTTCTGCACGATAAGATCCCAGGGAGGGAATGGTAAGAGAGAAGGTGGAAAATAAAAGGGGATATCGGGGCTGGTAACGGGACTGCCTCATCCTGCCCAGGATACACTAGCTGCCACAGTCATTCTGTTTTCTGGCTGCAAAGTCATGTTGCTATGGAACCAACACATGCCATTGCCACCTGGCCTCTAGCAAATAAAACCACAGTGCTGGCAAGAGCGTCTCCCTAGATCTCCCTTAAAGCGATACCATGGATAACGAGAGCGGCTGGAGCTTAGAACAACAGCCGCACTGTTCCCAGGACCAGCCCCTCCGCAGACTCAGAAGCAGAGCCCAGTGACTCCTGTATTACACGGTGTACGTGCAGGTGGGGGCCAGCCTGTGAGCTTCTTTTTAGGAAAAAATAGTCAAGGCCTGAGACTGTGTTTAGTTGCCTTCTGTTTGGTGAGATCAAATGGCTTGTAATATTTTGGATGACAATTTCATGCCTCCTGAGTGTCAATGTTAAACTCCCCATGACCCCAGCGGGAAACCAAAGTAGTCACAAGTGGTCTGTGTGGCTTACGATGTCCTTCTTTCATCCCTTCAACACTGCTCGCCTCAGACCCTTCTCTTTAAGTTTATTCTTTACCAAAATACTAGCACCATGTGGGCAGGGAGCCTGACATTTCTCTACCCCTAAGGCTCTTAGCTGCCCCCTACTTTTGGACTAATTAAGCTCTCTAAGATCCTATAGAGACTTTCCGTGCCCCAGCCAACAATTGATTTCAATGTCTCACATTGTATTGTGGTGTGCTCGAGGGATAAACCTTTCGGGCTTTTCTTGGATAAGACAGGGAAATAGAAACCTTCACGTTCACCCTTCTAATGAATGCACATTTGTGCAGACCCAACCTTTAGGGAGGGGGGAAGTCAATATTAGGTAATAAGCAGGTGATCCCTCAGTGACTTAGCAATCCAAGTTCTAAAGTCCTTAATTAGGCAGAAGAGTTGTTAAGAGTTTGTTAAGAAAAAGTGACAAGTAGGATAAAATAATGAACACAGGCTTTTAGTACTACCCTTAGACCAATCCTTAGGTGAAATAAAAAGTTTTAGAAGAAAGTGAACTTGGCACCCCAATCTACATGAACATGATTCAGAACCAAATCTAGATTAGGACTTCTTGAAAGAACTACAGGCAATTTCACCTCCCCAGATCCAATGGAAAATGAGGGTCTTAACTTCAGTCTTACCAGTGATAGTGTGCATTCTTATGAATAATAAAAGCCAACATTTTTTTATTAAATTAAAAAAAAATGTTTCTCTGCAAGTTTCCATGCCTACAGACTTACTTTCCACTGTGCTACAAGAACCCCACTAGCCATTACTCTGCAGGTGCAGAAAACAGCCCTGAGTGGGTGGGGGGGCCAGCACACACCTCCAGGTGCACCCCGACTTCTAGTTGCAAAGCAGGTGTACTACCAAGTCTCATGGTGTTGCAAATGCAGTGGTTTGAAAAGGGCAAAAATGAAAATATACCTCCTTAAACAAAGTCCATACGGAAGCGTGCTGGGCACACCTACTCTGCCAAGCTTCTAGCAGAAGCCAAGTATAATTACTAGAACGTCAAACAGCTGAGCAGTGTCGCTCCTGATCTTTGCCTTAGGGGGGTTTGTTATCGTTAACTTACCAGTGTTACATTAAGTCGAACTACCTACAGCTTTGTGCACAGCAATGACCACACAGCTAGAAGTCAAATGCCTCTGTCCTAATCCCAGCTCTGCTAGCTCTCCACGAAGCCCCCACAAGGTGACGTAAAGCCCTGTGGGCCTCGCTGCCTCATCTGCACCTAGAGCCTTTGCCAGACAAGCTCTTGGGTCTCCTCTAATACTCACATCCTATTATTCTTTGTCACTGTATTCATGAGACAGAGCAGTCATGTGAAGAAATCAGACCGTTTCCCCTTGCTTACAGCTGTATTTTTGTGCACCAGTCATTGAGGGAAAGAAATTTCCTCTCTCATCCTCTCTGCAGCCGAACAAGGTAACAGCAATGATGATAGCAACTCATAAGATGCAAAACACGTGAATGACAAAAAGAGATAGAAAATGAGAGAAATCATCCTCTCTGATAGAACCCAGGGATGGAGAGAGTCGAAAAATAGGAAAACATCTTGGTTCCATGCAGGAGAAGACCTCTAGAAAATACATCAAACGCTTTTTCTTGGAGCATCACAGTAACTGGATAAAATTCTGATGTGTTAAAAATATATGGTGAATTCAAAGGATCACTCACCCTATGAGAACAGCAGGTTGACTTCTTTTCACCACGAAAACGGTCTAGTTTCTTTGGAAAACTACAAGAAAAAAAACAGTTATTTAAAAAAACAACATTAAGTCTGTCCTCTACGTCGACACAGGTATACAGGCTAAGAGATCACGAGAAATTCCAGCATCTAATACTCTGACAATTAACAGATGTATAACAAATGCCTGAAGAATGATATATGGATGGTGATTTGGCTAACTGGCAAGTTTAAAAACAGAGCTTTGCTCTGGAAGGCAGAGAGTGGTGGATTGCTTGAACTCAGGACTTCGAGAACAGCCTGAGCAGGGGTGAGGTCCCATCTCTAATAAAAATAGAAAAAAACTAGCCTGGCATGGTGGTGGGTGCCTGTATTCTTAGCTACTTGGGAGGCTGAATCAAGAGGATCGCTCAAGTCTAAGAGTTTGAGGTTGCTGTAAGCTAAGAGTTTGAGGTACTCTACCCACGGAGATGTATAAAAAGAAAAGCAAAAAAAAAAAAAAAAAAAACAGGCTAGGCTCAGTGGCTCATGCCTGTAATCCCAGCACTCTGAGAGTCTGAGGCGGGTGGATTGCTTGAGCTCAGGAGTTTGAGACCAGCCTGAGCAAGAGTGAGATCCCACCTCTAAAAAAAAATGGTAATGTGTTGGTAGGTGCCTGTAGTCCCAGCTACTCGGGAAACTGGGGCAAAAAGGATTACTTGAGCCCAAGAGTTTGGGGTTGCTGTGAGCTATAACACCAGAGCACTCATCCCCACAGTGAGTGAGTGACACTGTCTCAAACAAACAAACAAAAAACTCCAGAGCTTTAAACAATCAATATGTAGAAAACAACCATGTGATGTGATATGTGATCCTTATGACAAGGGATGTGTATTTCGGTGCCCAGGAAGTAAGCGTATAGGCAGGCCTTTTAAATTAATGTCATGTCCCAAGTGCCAACCACAAGGTTGATCGAAGAAGTCATAATAAATAACCAGAGTACTCCATTATTTGCACTTTGCTCTTTCCCAAAATGGTATAACCCACATCTCCACTCTAATCCCCACAGTGATCCAAGTTGGGAAGGCGGACTTGGGAGAGGGGCGTCAGAGGCCATACGTCAGGCTGAATGAGCAACCCTGTGAGGAAGCCATGGTGTCTGAGGTACTGACTGGCCAAGCCAAGTGTGGGAAAGCATCAGGGTAACGTGAATGGACAGAGGAAGGCTGAAAGACACAGGGAGACAGATAGAGCAGTGATGGCAAGGACAATTTAATCTATACCACACAACACACAAGGAACTATATTCAAGATCCAATTAAAAAAAAATTGCCAGTGACTATTTTGTTTGTTTGTTTTGAAATAGAGTCTCATTCTATCAACCTGGGTAGAGTGCCGTGGCGTCATCACAGCTCACAGCAACCTCAAACTCTTGGGCTCAAGAGATCCTGTTACCTCAGGCCTTGTGAGTAGCTAGCACTATAGGCACATGCCAACACACACCACTCGCTAGTTTTTTCTATTTTTTTCTTTCTTTCTTTCTTTTTTTTTTTTTTTAGTAGCGATAGAGTTGGGGGTGGGTCTTGCTCTTACGTAAGCTGGTCTTGAACTCCTGAGTCCAGCCATCCCCCACCTCAGCTTCCCAGAGTTCTAGGATTACAGGCATGAGCCACCCACTACTGGCTTCCAGCGACTATTTTAAAGACACATTTGTGGGTTGAAGAGGGGATGTGAGGCAAAGCTGTTCCAGGTCCCAAGGTTCCCCTGACAAATTTGACATGACCCTAGAGGCTCTGGGATTCATTCTGGGAGCTGTCAGAAGCCTAGTGCCTTCGTGTCCTTTTCCTAAGAGGGAAAATGTAACCACAAGGGGAGGCTAGAGGCTCTGCAACATGTGCATTAGCCTGACGGCAGATTCCTAGACCCAGTTTCTTAGACTCTTCCCCTCAAAGTCTCACGAGAAGTCCATGAGGGTTTAGGTGACACTTTCTATGCTATCCTAGACTAGGTGATTCTGGCCACCAGCACGTTAATTTCTAATTAAAAAGAGTACCAGAAAACAACACAGGCAGTGAAAAATGGTACGTGCTGGCAAGATCTCTGAGTACCTTTTTGTTTTAAAGCAGCACTTTATAATCCACTCACACACACTGACCTTTTCATCCTAACGACAGACAAGATGTCCACAGTAAGAATTATAAAGACCACAAAATACGATTTCAGAGTCAGACCCACGTCTGAGCCGCAGCTCAGTCCCATCCTAGTTGTGTGATTCTCGTTACTTAAACTCGCTGAACCCTTTCCTCATTTGCATAATGGCAACTATAATACCCACTTCATGTAAAGTTGCAAGTTCCTAGTGCAGCATGTGGCACGTAGAAGAGACTTAAAAAGGAAAAGCTTTATCACCATTTGACACAACACGTTTATATATCTGTAACAACAGGAGACAGAGACATTTTTCTAACTTTATAACTTATCAGCAAATGAGTACTGATACCCTATTTTCTTTTCCTCTATCCTTCCAAAATTCGATGAGATGAACGAGAACAAAATAAAACTATCTATCGTATAACAATTAGATAATATAGCTAGGAGAAAAAAACCCCAAATAATACAAATCAGGAAAAATCCCACGAATAATCACTATTACTATTCTGGTTTCTATAATTTCAGACTCTCTCTTATGATTGAGTATACAAAGTATATTATACATATATTTATAGAAGTAAATTGATCTACTCACATACCATTTATAACATACTATGACAATATTCATATTGTATTGCTGCCTGATAATATTTATACTTGTGATATTAAAAACTTCTCTTAATACTAATAAATCTGTCTACATGATCATTTTTGAAGACTGGAAGAGTACTGCTTGAAAGAATGAACCAGTAAGTGTCTATTTGCCGAATTACAGAATCTACTAAAGTGTCAGCATTTGTGAGAAATGCCTACACACTGGGTTAGCATGGGATTCTTTTTCTTCTGCATTTTTGTCAAGATTAAGAAAGGCAGATTGTATAAATATAAAAAGTCTTCACAGCAAAAAAATTGTTTTGGCTTGAGTGGGTGTAGTTTAGAAGAATACAAACTCACACATCTACCACAGGGAATAAAAATCACAAATTACAACATTCAGTTGGTATCTAATATATTGAAAAGGAACAGAATTTTAAAGACTATGGATAATGGTGAATAGAGGTGCCTATTTTGAGTATGAAATCTTCAGTCTGAAGTCAAACAGGTGTCCCTGTTTTCAGCCCAATCTCGGTAGAGTCACTTAATATTGAGTGATCCTAAATATTTAGTCACATTATTTGAGCTTGAAAACCTAGGAAAAGTCAGGGTTTACCATATTTACAAGGTATCAGAATTTGGAATATTTGTGCAGTGTTAATATTTCTAGTCTAATTTCCTTTAAAAGAATGGTTGGGTTGGTAAAACACATGTGATAGGGGGTTTGCTACATCACATGCCACATCTTTGTCCTCGATTCAAGAAAATTGTGCCATGCCTCCAACAGTGACGGACAACATTACAGGCAAATCCCACTGTTGAGAGCAGGCTGCGGTGGTGAGCATATCTGCACAATGTGGAGTGTGGAGATAATTTCTCCTCCAGCTATGAAAGCAGCTACCCTTCTCTAAGTACCCAACAGTATTCATCCTCCATCACGCAGGCAGGAGGTGGGGGCCAGGCAGGGAGCAGAAGAGAGACAGGCTATACTGCGGCAGCACAGATATGCCAAATCAGACACTACCAATGGCAAGTGACTGCCCCTTTGCACGCTATCTTACAAAACAATAAATGGCTTGTCTCTGTCTCAGTTCACGGAAATTTTAAGGGCAGTGACAAACTGTGATGGGGTCATGTTCTCCGAAGAGACTTCTGTTCCATTTTGACCATGCAAAAGACCATCAACATTAGGAAATAAGAATACAGACCTTAAGTTTAGCATCGAACCATACAGAGAGAGAGCATCTCTTCAAGCATTCACACTAGGGACATCATATATCATGGAATATGAACTGAGCTACTTTAACAAATCTCTTTGGATGGTACAACTCGGAAACCAGCATGATGTCCCTAGATCTGACAATGAACTTCTTAAGGGACAGTTTTTGCTTTACCCCACTCTCTGTGGTCAAGGCTTTTTCCTCAATGAGCACCAGATGGTCAGGTTGCACTATACGCTATATAATGTCTCTTTTATGCTGTCAAGAATAAATTACACATATTCTTAAATTTGCCTTGAGAAGGATTTTTGTCTCCTTTGAAGGCATACTTGGGATGACCCATAACACTTCCTATATTCCTGTCCTGGCCATGAAAACTTATGGTTTACAATGTAACATCCTCATCCAATTGTGTTCTTCCAATAAACATAATCTGACTGTACATTTCTGGACTAGCAACTTTTTTTTTCAAATTTGAAAATAGTAATGGTATACAAATGTTTTTGTTATACAAATACAGTGTATAATGCTATAGTCAGGGCTTGTAGGGTGCTTGTCATCAAGACAGTGTTCATTGTTCCTGGTAGGTAAGCTTTTATCATTGAATCCTTTCCCATCACATCCTTCTTGTTTTTCAATGTCCTTAACATCTGCGATCTCCAACCCTTGGGCTGCAAACCGGTGCCCAGTCTGTGGCCAGGGCTACACAGCAGGAGGTAAGCAGCAGGTGGCCCAGGGAATGAAGCTTCCTCTGTATTTACAGCCGCTCCCTATTGCCCGCATCATTCTGATCAGCAATAGTATCAGATTCTCATAGAAGCGTGAATTCTAGTGTAAACTGCACATGCGAGGGATCTAGATTGCCCACTCCTTAAGATAATCTAATGCCTGATGATCTGAGCTAGTGATGCTTGCACGAGGAAGCAGCTGCAATACAGATTATCATTCCCAGAGGTTTGACTGCCCACAGACCACAATACATCACTTGTTTGCAGACTCCTATCAAAACCATTTTGCCTCCACCCATGGAAAAACTGTCTTCCGTGAAACTGGTCCCTGGTGCCAAAAAGGTTTAGGGCCCACTGCTTTACTTCTCTCTGTGCCTTGTGTATGCATTGTTTAGCTCTCACTTATTGGTGAGAACATGTGGTGTTTGTTTTTCCATTCCTGAGATACTTCCCTTAGGATAACGGTCTCCAATTATATCCAATTTTTTACGAAGGACATTATTTCATCCCTTTTTGAAAATTTCATTTTGCTATTGAATCGTATCATCCTGAGGAGGCATTTTATTCCTTAATATTAGCTACTATCACTTACTCAGTGGCTTATGTGTGAAGCCTATTTTCATCTATTATCTCTAATCCTGATAAAAATCTCTATGAAATAGAGTCTATTAACCCCATTGTCCAGAGGAGGAAAACTAGGCTGAAGAAAAGTAACCTATCCAAGGTCACTTAACCAGTGAGTGACAAAGCTAGACTTGTCTGGGGTTGACAGCCAAGGAGAAGGGATGAGCTCCCTGGCAACACGCACGTGGGTTTTTATATTATGGTCTCAAAACACAAGCATTCTGTCAAACACACACACAAAATAAGTACGTTCTTTCACTAAATAAGCAGATATTTCTTCTTCAGGTTATTTTGGGGGGGCAGCAAGGGAGAATGCTAGAACAAACGTTCTCCATGACATTCAGTGGAGACGTGTGTTAGCCGCCCAACAGGTGCCAGGCAAGCGTTCTTCAGGCAGAACAGCAGGACCAAAGTGCTGACAGTTGCAACGACACAAAATGTAGCCTTGGCAAGTCAGTCTAACAATTACTTTGCATCATTCTGATTATGAGCCACAAGCATGCAATCAACAGCATAGAGACAATCTTAAATGATCTCCATCAGCATTTTACTTTAGTTATCAAAACGTGGCAGATTGAACACACTCTCATCTGACCTAAGTGCCATGTTAATAGCTCAAACACAAAGAATGTGCAGGAATAATGATGGCTCCAGAGCTCTGACCTTGCTAGGGGCCATTAGTTATAACAGGTGCATAGGATTTTGTTCAACTTTTTTACTTATTCCCTCAGAGTACACAAATATGACCTATGTGTTTCTCTTCTGTTACATTTTACCCACAGTTCTAACTCAGTTTAAAATGAATTAAGATTTAAATAAGTTTATGAATCTGCCAAACTTACTATTGCATGATGAACATGTCTCTACAAGGAGCACTGTCCATATTCCATGGTCATTTTTTGTGGGTACTCATCTCCGCCACCAAATTGTGACTCAGTTCTGACAGCATGGATCTTACATAATTTATCTCTGTATAGTAGTCACTCAACATAGGCAAAAATGAATGAATTCTCCTGCAATCATAAGTAAAAAAGGCATGCTTACTGAGTCCTTGAATGGCCCCAAGTTGGATGAGTCACTAGCATTTAATGGCAATATCTGCATTTTAAAACCTATCCCACATTGAAAAGATGATTGTAAATATATACCATGAAATTCAGTAGTGATACTTTCTTAGGGAATGAAAACACGTTAACTATAAAAATAAGTAACAATGCTCTCGTATCAACTGAAGAAAAGCATTTTCAGAAGGACTCTTACCATAGTTCTATCTTCAACTTTAAAGGTTAAAACGTAAGGGGGAAATTGTGTTGTGAGAGCGATTTTTAAGGAAAGTAATAATAATCACTATAGGTTATAGAACCAGATCCAGAAGAGAAATACTAGTTGTCATATTATAGAAGAAAAAAAGAGGTCAACTTTCTGTCTTAAAATGAAAAAGAAAAAGGCTGCAAAGTTTTCAATGCACCAGCACTATTACATCCCATGCTAATCACGTCACTCACAAATTTCAATTGGGGCAACATAATTTTATGAAAAGAGACTAGACCCCCATTTTGTCTTTAGATAAATCTACAGCAAAAGGTGACCCCTACTACCAGACTTTATCCATTGTTGGAATCCTGTTTGGACTGTAAAAAATGACTATCCCACCTTTTTATATAAGAAAATATGAACAGACAGGTGTCAATCTGGCTTTATGATTTCCTGAGTACCCGGGTTTGTGGGTAAATGTAAGTGTATTTGTGTGTGTGCGTGCGTGTGTGCTTGCACGCCCAGAATTCCTAA
Source organism: Arctocebus calabarensis (assembly GCA_963573935.1). Taxonomy (NCBI): domain Eukaryota; kingdom Metazoa; phylum Chordata; class Mammalia; order Primates; family Lorisidae; genus Arctocebus; species Arctocebus calabarensis. The sequence goes on from CAUYON010118333.1 coordinate 66,462, forward strand.
TTATCTCAGAGGGTATAATATGTAATTTCTGAAAGTCAATGTTTAATATTCTTCAACTGCCAAAACATCCTGAATGAACTCTTCAAAGACAGTATCCACACACTTTCGCAATTCTTCTAGCAGCTAGCATAAGCTTATTGTATACATCATTGAGAGGGTGAACAGAAGATGTAAAAAAAAAAAATCGGCAAACCAATAGTCTCTCAAAATTCTAAAACTGGCAATCCCTGCCTTCGCAAAGCTGTGCCTCCGAGTCAGTGGCAGGCCGAAGAGAAGCAGGATGCTATCTACAGGGTGAGAGGCAGCGAGTGTGTGCTCCACACTGCCGGGCACATCCCTCTACTATAACTGTTCTCATTGCAACTAAAGATCAAGCCACTTGACTATAGTTTAGTGTGCACAGAAGATATCAGAGCGGAAAGACTGAAGTTAGGCACTGTGAATTCATACTAAGTATTTATCCTATGCATTAAATACTTAAAAGCAACAATACCCATCTATACAAGCTTTAGAGTTTTCAAAGTGCTCAAGTCCAGAATGAACAGTCAGCAGTCAACACCACTATGATATGTGTTTTAAAAAACAGTAATTCTTTTTTTTTTTTTTTGAGACAGAGCCTCAAGCTGTCACCCTGGATAGAGTGCTATGGCATCACAGCTCACAGCAACCTCCAACTCCTGGGCTCATGCAAGGATCCTGCCTCTGCCTCCCAAGTAGCTGGGACTACAGGCGCCCGCCACAATGCCCGGCCATTTTTTGGTTGCAGCCATCGTTGTTTGGCGGGCCCGGGCTGGATTCGAACCCGCCAGCTTAGGTGTACGTAGCTGGCGCCTTAGCCCGTTGAGCCACAGGCGCAGAGCCAAAAAAAAAAAAAAGTAACTCTTAAGTGTGTAGAATAGCCAGGGGTTGGCAAACTTTTTCTATAAAGGACTAAACAGCAAATATTTTAGGCTTTGTGGGCCAGACATCTCTGCTGAAACTACTCAGCTACAAACAATACCTACACAAATGGGCATGTCAGGGTTCCAATAAAACTTCTTTTACGCAAACAGGCTGGGATACTGTTTGGCCCATGGTCTACAGTTTGTCAACCCCTGGTCTAGAATATCCTTCCACTGGGAAATTACAAGATGGAATCTCAGCTTCCTCCTTTTCCTTCAATGAGATTATAATTTAATTTAGTAAAAAGATTAGATGGGGATATCATACACTATCCCAAAGCAGTCAGTGGCTTAGTTCTGTAGCACCCACCACTGAACTTCTTCCACGATAAGCAGGTGTGAGCCAACCTCAGGATGACCTAGGATGCCCACTTGAGTTTTCCAAAGTGGTGAGTCACTGTGTATTCATCTCTGCATCACATATATGCAAAGGGAACGGGCTGTCCTAAAGAATCCCAGACAAAGGCCCAACAGCCCCCTGAAGCAGTGCACTATCTAGACAAGCAAAAAGACTCTTGTGCAACCACAAAAAGCAAACAACTTGATCACAATTTGTGCAAAGGACCTGAATTGACATTTCTTCAAAGATATGAGTGACCAATAAGCATATGAAAAGACACACAGTATCACCCATCCCTAGAAAAATGCAAACCAAAACCACGGTGAGATACTATTTCATACCTATCAGGATGGCTTTTATTAAACAAACAAACAAACAAAAAATGCCAACCAACCAACCAACTCCCCAAAACAAGAAAATAACAAACATTGGCAAGGAGGTAGGGAAATGAGGATCTCTGTACACTGTTGGTAGAAATGTAAAATGGGGGTGCAGTGGCTCACACCTGAAATTCTAGCACTCTGGAAAGGCGAGGCAGGTGGACTGCTTGGCCTCAGGAGTTCGAGACCAGCCTGACCAAATGTAAGACCCCGTATCTTAAAAAAACTAAAAATAGCTGGGCGTTGAGGCGCCTGCATGTAATCCCAGCTACTGAGGAGCCTGAGGTAAGAGGATCACTTGAACTCAAGAGTCTGAGGTTGCTATGAGCTATGACTCTACAGCACCAACTCTACCAAGGGTGACACACTGAGACTCTGTCTAAAAAAAAAAGAAGTGTAAGATGGTATAGCTATTATGAAAAATACCAAGATAATTCCTTAAAAAAATAAACACTTACCACACGATTCACCAATTCCACTTCTGGGTATAATACCCAATAAAACTGAAAGCAGAGACTTGAACAGGTATATGTAAACTCATGTTCACAGCAGCTTTATTCACAACAACTGAAAGGTGGAAGCAACCCAAGTGTCCCTCAACAGATGAACAGATTAAAAATCTACTTCTACTGGAGTGTTATTCAGCCCCAAAGAGGACGGAGATTCTGGCACATGCTATGACGAGGATATGAAGTTTCAGCTTGCGAGGATAAGACAGCTCCAGACGTGGATGGTGGTGATGGTTGCAGCCTAATGTGAATGTGTGAATGTACTTAATGCCACTGAAACGTACACTTAAAAACTGTAAAAAAAAAAAAAACAAAACAAAAAAGGTTAAATTTTATCATAATTAAGAGAAGAAGGCGAAGACTCCTATGATCACTTGACCCCATCAGGGAGCTTTTCAGGTGATCTGTTTGCATCAAGATAATCCAAGAAGGTTCAAAATTCTTTAGCGAGTTGGTTCATGGAAGGCAACTGAGAACTTATGCCCTAGTTTGAGTGTTCTAAGAAATAAGGTAAAATTTGAGAGCTCCCACATCTAGGAATCATTTGGACTCAAAATGAGTGAGAGCTCCTTTGATTCAGAGTAAACACTGCACATAAGATTCATAATATGATCAGAACACCTGCAATATTAGATTGTGGATCACAGAGGTTCAATACGACAGTGATCAGAAGTCAAGTCAATGGTAGGTAGGAATAAAAGTTGGGGACATTTACTTACCTGATGGAGGTGCATAGGAAAGAGCAATGAAAAATTAAAAAAAAAATCCTCACAATTAAGGCAAAGCAAACCTATCTTTCAGGATTACAGTGAAAACTCGTAATATCCAGTTAAGGATCAGAGAAGTCTCCTCCCCTCCCTAACCCTGATCTCCGTGGTCACGCATGTATAAAACAGCTCTCCGGTGACTTGAAACACAAGTCACCTTGTGACTCCTCTAGTTCTGCGTAGCACCTAATACCATACACCACACGTAAGAGGTGACTTCACAGAAACTGCCCCCATTTGCATCGCACTATTCCAGGGATTACTAGGTATCATCTTTGCAAAAGTCACACTGATGGAGGGTTGCTTTACCTACTACAAGCAGAATGATGCTGAGTCATGGTTTCTCAGCTGAGAGATGATGTCATTTCCTCCCCTATTCTTAGTAAGATACCTCCAGGCTAGTCCAACCATGAAGTCCCATAGCCACATATATATGTCACTGATGACTGACTATCCTCAGGTGAGAACAGATTTTCCCATGCTGCCAAAACAAGGTAGAAGGCTGGGTAATCGCCTGGTAAATCCGAATCATAATCTCCAACTCTGTTACTCAGAATGGCCATTACAAGCACCCAAATGACTCAGTTAACAACGCCCCAATTTTCTAGCTGCTGGAGTTTTAAACAATGGCCAGTAAAATGAAGTTGTCATTCAGGGGAACACATCTCTTTAATTTTGACAGGTTTTCTCAGAGAACTGATTTTAAGCATTGAAGAAAAATGTATATAGGAAAAAGACTGGTAGAGGAAAAAATAAGTAAATTTTGAGTTTTAGATTGCTAAAGCCAGTGGTATGCAGGGAGATGTCTGGGAACAGCCAGAGAGAAAAGAAGAGCACTGATTTGTAGAAGCTGCAGATTTCTGTAGTGTAACCCTTTCCACTACGGCTGATTGCAAGCTAGCAAATGATTCCAACCTGCTCCCCTAATTCCCCACATCCAACAATCGTCTCGTGAGAGCTGGTACAAGCTGGTGGCATCACGCGGCTGGCTGAAGCCTCATCCCACAAAGATCAGTAAACACTGTTTCATATCTAAAATAAACCCAAGAAGCTGAGGTCCTTCATTATACTCAGCCCCCTTCTCATCTACAAATATCTAAAGATACCTGTTCCCCCTTCCTCATCTGGAATGAACCTTGCTAAGTCTAATCTTATAAAGAGAACTCTTCTTTGAATGCTCCTGGGCTGGGTCACACCAGCCTTTCGGTGCTCTGAATTTCTCCAACACTTCTGTATTATTGTCCTCTCATGTGATTCCAGCAGGGAGGGCTCCCGGAGGGCAGGCACGTGCTCACTGAGCCTGCCCTGGGTTGAACTGAGTGAATCCGTGGACCTGCCTGGCTGGGCTGACTTGTTCTGTCCTTTGTGGTGAGGTGGGCTCACCATCTACGACCACTGAGCCACTGAACTGGGAAGTCAAGGTGGGAGGATCGCTAGCGCTCAAGAGTTCAAGACCAGCCTGAGCGACAGTGAGATCCTGCCTCTAAAAATAGTTGAGTGTCCTGCCAGCGCCCATCAGGACGCCAGCTACTTGGGAGGCTGAGGCAAGAGGATGGCTTGATGCCCGCAGTTTGAGAATGCTGTGAGCTGTGACACCAGAGCACTCTACTGAGGGCGACAAAATGAGACTCTGTCTCAAAAAAGAAGAAGAAGAAGAAAAGGACCTACAGCGTGAACATCCCACGGAGCACTCGCCACTGCACACACCGAGCTTTCACACAAGCCACCAGTATGTGTTGAGCATAAAATTCCCGCCAGCCCCAGCGCACATATCTTAGTTTCTAACATCATTCCCCCCATTCAAGGGAACCAGGAATCCTTGGAGAAGTGGCTGATTCTAGGGAAAACCTGAGATGAGCATGAAACATCTCACAGGGCCAAAAAGTAAGAAAATGCCAAATAAATAAATACCCAGAATGAGGATGGCTGCCAAAGGGACACAGGAGACAATATTCCTAATGTTCCTAAAGAGCTGCCAGTGGCCAAAACAACTGGAATAAGAAAATAAATAACGTAGTATTGGGTTATGGCCTAAAGCATAAAATAAATACCACGAGTTCATTCTGATATCAATACATGACTGAATGACTAAAAAGGGGCGTGGGGAGAATACATGAAATCACCTGTGAAGAAAAATTCCAAATAATTCATGCAGATGCTGTGCCCTCAAGGAGGCGGAACTTAACTCACTCCTCATTCAAGGGTGGGCTGTGCGCAGTGATTCTTCCAAAAGAGCGTGGTATGGGAAATGTTGAAATTGAGTCTGGAGCATTTTAATTGTGCAATGATTCTTCCAAAAGAGCATGGTATGGGTGCACGTGTGAAGTTGACAAATCTGACAAACGCCACCTCAGCTGGGACCAAGCTCAGCATCAGCACTGGTGAGTCGTACCGATGAGCATGTACCCTTGCCACGCATGATGTGATGGAACGTAGCAATTTACCAACTTTGAGGAGCACAGATCAGTCATTTTGTGGAATCTCCCTCAATTTGGATTCTTCTAATCATAGGAAAACAGTGGAAAAATCCAAATGAAGGGACATTCCACAAAATGACTGATCTGTTTCCAAAATCACCAAGGTCATCAAAAACAGGTCTAAGACACCTTCTACAGGAGCCTAAAGACAGGATGAATAAATGATAAAAGTTGTACGGATGGGATCCTGGAGCAGAAAAAAGACATTGGGTGAAAACTCAGGAATTCCAAATACAGTATGGGCTTTAGTTAGTAATATTATCATTTAAAATTTTCTGCCTGGTATTATAAATGATTTATATACATTATTTTACTTAATCCCCACAATGCTGCTAAGTGGTTTTATTCCTGTTGTATAGATGGGGACAAGAAGAACAAAAAAAGATACAACTACTCTGCCCAAGATTATGGAGTCAGCAATTGGTGAAATTCAAGTTGAAACCCCTATTGAATTTGTTCAGAGAGCTTTGGAAGTTTTAACTCTTTCATCCTTACAACCACCGTTCAAAGTAAGCAAGCCCTGTTATTACCCCCCTCACAGGTGGGGAAACCAGAGCACAGAGAAGCAGAGTGAGTTACCCAGGGTTGACCAGGTGGCAGAGCCAGAGGGGACCTGGGTGCAGAAGCCAGACTTACCCCCTTGCCCCTCAAACTGATCAGTAATAACTGATATTTTTCTGTTCTCCTCACTTGATCAAACCATTTTAATATTCCTTGGGCATCATAAAAAGTCTCATTAGAGTGGCCTTTGGGGAGGAGTGAGGTAGAGACTGGGAAGAGGCAGGAGGGAACTTTGTCAAATAACGACAATCGACCGTGATAGGGGTTTGGGACACTCCAATCTGTACAGTTTATTATTTCTACATTTCACCTATAAATGAGAACTAAAACTAATTTTTGTTATTGATTAAAGACATACACATTAAGTGGCCTTGAAATGCATCAACTGAAACAAGATAGGGCGGAGGATGAACAGCTGGCCAGATATGTGAGGTTGCAAACAGAACCAAATATGACTTGCAAAATCTAGGCGGTGAGTCTATAGGTGCTCGTTGTACAACTCTGAGCTTCTTTGTATTTAAAAAAATTTTCATAATAAAATGTTGGGAGAAAAGTTTTCCATGAACAATTCTGCACCATCAGCATAGAAGGGTTTCTTAGGAAATATTTATTTATTTTTGGTATCATTTAACACAAAATTCAGTTCTCGATTTCTTTTTTTTCACAAAAAGAGGCCCCCCAGCACTCTCTCCGATGCCTTGCAATTAGGCTGTTAAGTAACAGCCAGGAGGCTGGTGTTTACTAATTAGCAAAATGCCATATAGGATATGAGCTCTGGGCTCCTGCAGAGCTTTCTCTTCCACATGGACCCTCCAATCATTTTTGAGACTTGGATGGATTTCAGCACTTATATTTACCATGGTCAGAAACACATCATTATTGCTCTCATTAATAACAGCACATTTACAATAGTACATCTATTTATTTTATAATTTCCCATGAACTTGGTTATTTACCCATTTCTACCTTCAGCTCTCACTTGGCCTCAGCTATTCTAGGATCTTTTCCATTTTTAAAATTTTTTTATCAAGTCATAAACACATGGATCGTGTATACATTGATGTCTTTATGGGGTACAATGTGCTGATTTTATATACAATTAGAAATGCTTACATCAAACTAGTTAATATAGCCTTCACCTCATTTACTTAATTATTGTGTTAAGACATTTATACTCTATACTTAATAGATTTGACATATACCCTTGCAATATGAACCATAGGAATGAAGTTTTTCTTGAAATAGGAGTTAATTAAATGATATGAGAAATATGTGCTTCTTTTGAATTGAATATGAGATTGTTACTATCTTTTATAAATGTTGAAATTGAGTCTGGAGCATTTTAATTGTGCATTGACCATCCCTGAAGTTAGATGCTTGACAAATTCATTAGCACTAGCAAATGTTACACCTGTCTGGAGTGTTTCCCTGCTATGCTACTTGGCAAATTGATGGCCTCGCCAACAGCCACAGGAGAAAAGTGTATGTATTCTGCTAATGCAATGTCATCAAGAGCGAAAGCCAACTCTGCTTACCCTCCAAGTGGGGCTCCAGTGCATGAGTAGCTGTGTATGTATTAGAAATGATTTTCTAATCACAATACAACCATCATACCGGCCAAAATTAGACTTTGACTTGGGAAGGAAAGCAGTCTTACATCTCAAGAATGATGTGTGGACTGCACGGCACAATCTGCCAAACTGAGCATAGTCAGTCTGATGGCAACTTGCCAGATTAGTACACTGGTGAAATCCTTTGAAATAATTAAATTCCTTCTACCTGCACAAGCAATATGCCCACTGGAGAAAGAATTTCCTTTCTCTCCTTGCCATCAAGACTTCACTTCCCATGGCAGTGGGTTAAGTGTCTATAAGTGGTCAAGGCATCGATTCTGGAGCCAATGCCTGGATGTGAATGACCTTGGACAAATTACTTAAGCTCATTGTTCTCAGATACAAAGTTTTGATGATAATTAAAGAGGTAATACATTAAAAAGCACACAGATTGGCATATAGTAAGCACATTACATACATGTCTGCTTTTATTGACAAACGTTAAAAGAGTTGATTGCTACCCAATACTTCCAAAATAACTATTGGGACCGCTCCTCTTCCCACCACCTGCCCCCTCACTACCTTTCACCTGCCCACTCACTCAAAGTCAGTTCATTAAACCTGTTGCAGTGTGGATAAGGCCAGGACACCAACAGCAGGGATGCTGGCAAATATGTTCAGAAATTCTAATTCACAGGGCTAACATGTTGATCCAGATTAAACATAGAACTATTCATTCCACTTTTCTTTTTTAAACAGTTTTTCACATGCAGATTTTATCATGGCACCTACTCCCCTTCTTTTCTTATATTAAAAATCTCTTCATCTTCAGCTCTGTCCCACGCCACATTTGAATTAAAAAAAAAAAAGAAAGAAAAACAAGAAAACCAACCAGCAAAAAAAGAAAACCACCCAACTCAGAGGCCTAAGTATTTTGCTCTGAACTTCATACTGACAATATTATACAGTCATGGGAATGACCATATTACACATGGTCAGGGCAGCAACAGAGAATTGGAATCTAATGAGAAAAGATAAGAGGGGAGCAGAGATAAAGGAACTCCTAAAAATCAGCCCCAACAATCTCATCCAGATCTGGGTGGCCTCAGAACTTAGTAATATAAACTGTCTCTCATCAAGGAGCATGCACTCTGCCTGCTGTCACTTCTTTACAACCATTAGTCACCCTCACACCAATTTACCTTTCAACAAGGACATTCTGTATCCAGGGATCTACCTATGTGGCTTAGTCATCCGACCGGCTTCAAGGTCACCGACTGGAGTAACCTGATGAGAATTACCTCACTCACCCACTATGGAACAGTTATAGCACCGATCAATACAGGAGGCCTCTGCACAACATCAACAAAGCCTTCTCAGGGAAGCATCCTGCATACATCAGAAACAAATTATACCCTCAAAGGCAGATGACACACGGCAGACGGAAAGATCCCTCCACAAAGCAAAGCCTTTGTTCAGTCTGAAAGGAGTGCCAATCCAACCTCAGAAAAAGAGGGAAAGAAAAGAGGTAAAGAGAAAAGAATCCGTGCAACAGAAACGGAGTACTGTTTGACACTCTTGACAAAATGGTTCCCTCGCCTTTCCACTCACGCACAGGATGCAGGCGGGAAGACAAAAGTGGAAGTACATTACAAGGGTCGGCAATGCTGAGGCCCACGAAGCAGAAGACCTGTTTAAGAACTTGCCCTGTATGGAGCACATTCTTCTTAGTAAAAGCATCACAAGAATGGAGAAGCAAGAATCCAGTAAACTCAATTCTAACATGAAGCCAGGAGACAATGTCATACATACCCACAGGAGAGAAAAACTCAGATCAATTCAAGGCGGGGGGGCAAGGGAATGAGGGAGTGGGAGAGGGGACGAGGAGGGCGATGGGAGGTGGACACAATTATAAGAGGGACTTTACCTGACAAATGCAATCAGTGTAACCCAGTTCTTTGTACCCTCAATGAATCTGAAACAATGAAAAAGAAAGAACTTGCCCTATACTACGCATTTCAAAATGAACTGGTGAAACAATAAAAATAATTACAGAGTCCTTACCATATGCCAGGGCCTATCCTAATTACTGCACAAATACGGACTGATTTGGTTCTCCCAACAACCTAGTGAGATAGGTTCTAGAGTTATTCCCATTATATAGATGGGAACACTGAGGGACAAGAGGGTAAATAAGATGGCACACTGATAAGTGACTGGAGCTGGAAATCAAACCCAAGGAGCTAGGCTCTAGAGTCGCTCCATTGAGCTGGGTAGTTAAGAACAGCAACAACAATAACACAGTCTGTTAACATTTGTGTTGTGCTTTACTGTTCACAAAAAGTTTACACACGCTTGCAATAACTGTCCCACGTATTTCTCTATGAGTTTTTCCTCCCTACACAGCCTTTCTCGGCAAGGTGCCCAATATCCTTTTGTGGAATGCAGGTATGAAAAAGTGACTCTAATTTACCCTTAAGTCACACTGAGAACATACGATTGAACTTGTTTTTAAATAAGGAAACTCAGGTTCAGAGAAATCCAATGGTTTGTCTCAGGTCTTATTGCTTTGACTATGACATGAGCTCCTCCACAACTTAACAGTGGTTTTAAAAAACCACGGGAACGTTCCATTAAAAACAAATCTTTTCCACAGCCTCAGAATATAACTGAGCTAAAGGAAGAGCTCTCTGGTCGAGAACGACCGAAGGCAGCCACAGCACTGAGGTTTATGGGGAACCTGCGAGGTTCTGCAGAATGGAGCTGGGGACCATGACAGTGACAGGCACCACTGTCAGGACACCTGACCCCGTCCTGAGACTCCGAGAGAGGGCAACCGACCACACCTTCGGGTCCCACCGACTGATGACGCTGACCGGTGGGAGGAGGCAGAGGACTAGCTTTCTTTCTCATTCCGGCTGGTCAGAGGCACAGTTCTTAGCCTCCCTCCTTAGGCATCTCCTTCTGTTTCTTTCTTTTGGGGTGTTCTGTATCTTTCAGCCCTGGGGTCTGATCACTGGAAAGAGGGCAATCTCTTGGGACCCAGTTTTTCATCAGCAGCCAGGGTGGAAGAGTTCAAAGTGTGCTCAAGGGCTCTGCATGCTGCTCCCCAGGACTGGATGTTTTTGAGCAAAACTGGGATCTCTCCAAGAGTAGACTTTATTCCACAGTGGCAGAAAAGCTGGCCAGGGAGAGGGAGCAATTTTTCAAAGCCCAGTGCTACAGCTGGACCTGTATCCTGATACTGTTGAGTCACAGCAGGCAGAGTGCTCCAAGGATTACAAAACATCTGAGCTGAAAGGGGGTCCCCAAGAGCCTGCAGTCTAACCTCCTCATTTAGTAAAAAGGAGTTGGATCCCACTAGCACAAAGTGACTTGGCCAAAGCTACACAGTGGTATGGTAAGACTAGGGATTTCTGACATCTTGCCTCTGAGCATCAAATTCTCTCTCTCTCTTTTTCTTCTTGAGACAGAGTCTCAGTATGTTGCCCTCAGTAGAGTGGTATGGCATCACAGCTCATAGCAACTTCAAACTCTTGGGCTTAAGCGATTCTCTTGCCTCAGCCTCCCAAGTAGCTGGGACTACAGGTTCCCACCACAACACCCAGCTATTTTTTGGTTGCAGTTGTCATTCCAACCCGCCAATCCCAGTGTATGTGGCCAGTGCCCTAACCACTTAGCAATAGGCGCCAAGCCCACCCAAAACTCCTAAGGAGAAGAACTAGGAGGAACCAAAGGCCTTTCTGGTGATGTTGAATGATGGAAGGAAGTAAAATGCTCAGGTTGCAGAAATTCATATGGGCACCTCTTAGAACCATCTCTTAAGGTCTTCTGGGGGGAAATCCACTATCCAGAATCACAGGCTTGCTAAATGCTTTAAGGCTCTAGAAGGCAAGGTGCAACCCTGACAGACATTAAAAAAAGGAGAACGTTTCCCCACTGCCTGCATTGTTCCTGAATGTCTCTAGCAGGTGAACAGGGAGAGACAGGGGGTGCCCAGGCCTCCAGTGGGTTCTGTGCACAGACGCAGTCATTAGCAAACACAGTCTGTGTTCACTCCAGATGAGGTTTCATCACCACATCCTATTCAGTCCTTAATATAAATCTAAATTGCTCTCTTCAAATAGCAGAGAGCACTGTGCTTCAGTAAGAGGCAAGAGAAATGAGCACGCTGAGGGCCAGAATGCATTTTCATCTTCTCTCTCTCCCCTGTCCCTTTGGTCTTAACAGCCTTAATTCACATGCCTCACCGAGCCGTTCCCTGGTTCATCCCAGGCATCAGAAAACGTGCAGCTGTCTTCAGATTTTCATGCTGGGGCTCTCTCGAGAGGAAAAGGACGGTAGCCCTCAAGAACTCCCAGCTGCGATAGCAATGGTGCCTAAGTCCTATTTCAAGTGACCTAAGATGTTTGCAGCAGCTAAATACAACTCACAAATAAAAAAGACACATTGGCTCAGCGGCTAGGGTGCCAGCCACAGACACCGGAGCTGACGGTTCAAACCTGGCCTGGGCCTGCCAAGCAACAATGACAACAACAACAACAACAACCAACAAATAGCTAGGCATTGTGGAGGACACCTGTAGTCCCAGCTACTTGGGAGGCTGAGACAAGAATATTGCGCAAGCCCAAGAGTTTGAGGTTACTGTGAGCTGTGATGCCACCGTGCTCTACAGAGGGCGACATAGTGAGACTCTGTCTCAAAAAAAGAAAAGACACAGAAAAAAATGCCCCAATTCTATGTCTGACACATTTGAAGTATAGAAGTCTCCCTTTATCCATAGGGCATCCACTCCAATGACCCCAGTGAATGCCTAAAACTGTAAACCGTACCTATGCCTATATATACCATATTTTTTACTACTCATACACACCTATGATAGCATTTAATTTTTAAACTAGGCACAGTAAGAAATTAACAAAAACTAATAATAAAATAGAATGATAACAGTACCATGTAATAAAAATTACATGAATGTGGTCTTTCTCTTGTTCCCTTTCTCTAAATATCTTAATGTGTCGTACTCATCTATTTTCAGACCACAGTTGATTGCAGGTAACTGAAACCATGTAAAGTGAAACCGTGGATAAAGGAGGCTGCTATATGAACTTGGAAATGTTCTCTGGGAACGGAACACATTCTTCGTGGAAAGTGAGGCATTAAAACACAGCATGTCCACAAATGATCTCTGGGAATGATGGGACATGGATTAAGAAAATAATGGACAAGCGAAGCTCAGGGAGTCAGGCTCTGGCCTCAGTTCTGCTCATTCCTTCCTGCTGTCTCACGGCCACCACATCATTCTGCAGGGTAGGTGGCATGTGGCCCAAGCACCACATGACAGAAAGTAATTTATGGTGCCTTTCCCCACGCAAGGAAAATTGACAGACGTTTACATGCAAGAGTACTGTTTCTAATTCTTTTCATTTTGGGATAATACAACTCTCCCCCCACCCCCCCGCATGTGTATTTTAAAAATAGTAAAAAAATGAAATGAAAACTCTCTTCTGGCTCGCACATATGCCAAAGGAAGGTCACATAAGACTCTTCACAAGAAAGGAGGCTAAGAGAAAAAGAATGACCAGTTACCTGTGAACTCAACTCCTAAATGTGCCCTGAACCATGCATATGTGACACATTTTATCCAGTAATTCTGTTGTCATGTGTTCTAATTACTACCATTTTGGCTATTTTCTGGGGGAAAAAAGAAAAGAAAAGAGACAGAGTTCAAGCACAGTTAGAGCCCAGAGGAATTTAGATGCTTTCAAACATTACTACTTGATGCTTTCAGAGCTTCATGCTTGAGTTAAAGATGGGCACTTAAAAATTAACGTCTGGGTTTAAGGCTAAAAGCCAGTGACTTCTCACCGGCTCACTGAAGATGCTGTTTGCTGGCTAGATTTGTCCTGGGAGTGTTCAAGGGTCTTGCCCCAAGAATAACAGAGGGTGTCATCCCTGAACCAAAAGACTCAATTGTGGCATGTGAAAACAACAGAAAATAATAACTTTACCAATAATCCCCTTTTACTACTAACTCCCAAACATTCGAGATGATTAGAGGAACAAGGTGATGGACCATGAGTTAGAAAACTCCAGCCCCAGATGTACCATCCTGAGCAAGTCACAGAACTTCTCTGGGACTCAGTCCAAGTCAGTGAAATGCGGGAGCTGATGGATTTCTCAAGTCCTTCACATTCTCCAGGTCTCTGATTCTATCTTCCCCTTTATCAGCAGGGCCTGAGTGTGTTAGGGAGGTTGTGCCTTTGACCCCAGAAGAATGTGACAAGGGCCTTCCTTGCATTGTTCCCACAGTAACCAGAGCCAGCTGCTCTAGCTGGCCAGCCAAGTTAAGGCGTAGGATCACATACAAGTAGGGACTCTGCCTGGAGGACCCCACTTACCCAGAACCTTTGTCTGAAGGTCAAGACACTCCTGAAAACACAAAAATGAGTCTGTGATCTTTCCCACATTACTTCTGGGGTTTTAAAATCTAGGAGTGTGGTGCCACAATCATTTGAGACTCCCCCAAATGACGGCTAGAGGATAACAGGTATGTCTTAAATTCTCGGAATCTATAACTCAAGCTCTGGAGTGCCATGAGGTCCATGAAATCTACAGGCAGCGGGTGTTGTCCAAGCAAGTTGGCATGTTATGACAGGGGGATCCAAGTGAGGCTGAAAATCTGAGACGACAGCCGCAGCCAAGATTTGTAAACACGCGATTCTGAGCAGCGCCGACAATGAAGGCCTTCCTGTGGCCTGCAGCTTGCCTCTGAGAGCCTAATAAGGGAGGATCACTGGAAAGTATTACCATTATTTTTAGCTTTTCTAATGGAGGGAGGAGTTTTTGAAAGAACAAAATGGAAAGGAATTTAGGGCAAGGGTGTGTGTCTGCTTGGGGAGGTGGTGTGTGTGGAAGGAGGAGAAATTAGGAAAAATAAGGACTTTTGAGAGAGATAAGCAGCTTCCTCCTCCTGTCTTGATAGAGGATCACAGCCAGGCTTCCCGACTTAGAAAACAGCACCAAGGTCTTCAGTTCAGATAGCCAGAGACTAAGAAATTGTCAGAAAGAAACATTTTTTTCGAAGAGCATGGCAAATATGTACTTCATGTTATAGGGTTTTTTCAACTTCCATTCTTGAAACTTAGCAGATGAACCCACTCTGAGAAGCCTTCCTGGAAAAGAGTTTCATAATTCATGTTTGATTTGAATGCAGCTTTAACTTTCATAGTCCCCAAATAAACACCCTCTTTAGATTTACAGAGATATGCATGTTCCAGATTAATAGGAGATGAATGAATTTCCCTTAAATGACCTTACTACATTCAAGTAGGAAAGTGGAGGTTTGTCCAGTAGCTTCTGGGGAGACCACTGCATGGGCTAAGAACACAACATTTTGAGGGAGGATTTCCTTCCTTTTCTTCTTTCTGGCAATAGATAGTAAAAATTCTCCTTAATGAGCTGAAAAAGTCAAGGCATATATTCTTCACTTCAGGGCCCCAGTAATTGTTGAAACACAAACTCAAATGCCATCTAGACCATAAGGATCCTTATAAAACACAAACCACTTCATCACAAACCTATTTGCCTGCCAGAATTTTTAGAAGTGAGATTGCTTTAAAATATTCAAGTAAACAACCTTGTGGTATGGTTGACATGGACCCGGAGCTAACAAGAGAACACTTGAATTAGTTTCGCGATTCCAAATTAGGACCTAAAGGAGTTTGTGCCATAGGAGAAGAGTTGCTGTGTTTTGTTTAATGGAACTAAATTTGTGCCCATTTAAATCATGAGCAGGTGGCACTTGGTAGCAAAGAAAGCCTGAAAATGTTCACATTTAGTGAATGCAGTTGTATGTATAATTAGCTGAGATTTATTTTAAAGTACTCTAATCTTTTGTACTCTTTTCTACAATTCAAACTGGTGAGAAATAGAGAGCAGCTTTTGCATTTATTATGAAAGCACAGCCATCGTATTAGCTGGGATGAAATAAAAAATGGAGAAAGCGTCGGAAAGTCTCTAATAGTACATATATGCAGATCAAACCAAAGGAAAGGACTTGCTTTCTTTCAGAGGAAGGACTTTACTGAGAAACCAGTGAGCTAGACAACAGCATCTAGTGGGCCAGGAGATGACAAGAATCAAAGGTGCACATTTTAGGAGCATAAACTTTTTTCATGGAAAGTTTCAAATACGTATGAAAAGACCCACAGTAGAGCACCAAAGAGTCATTACTCAGCATCAGTAAGAATCAGCACATGGCTGATCGTTTGTCTTTAAGCAAATCCCAGAAGTATCATTAAATCCCTAAACATTTCATTATGAAGCATAGAGTTTTCAGCTCCCCAATTTCTGGAGGTCCTGAGAAGTCAAGTGACCCTGAGTTAGGCTATCGGCCAGTGACAGCGGCACGGCCGGAGTCCAGCCCTTCTCACCTGGTGTCAGCACAAAAAACAAGCACTGGTTGAAAATCAGGAACTACTGAATTTTAATCTTAGCTTTGCCTTTTTACTGAGACTTAATTGTTCCAACAATAAATAGGGATATGAAATTACCACTATGAGATACAATTCCTTATGATATACTTAATAAAAAAAGGTTGGCTTAACCGTTTTTCATGTTGTTTTTAAGAGTCTGGGTCTTGCTCTGTGGTCCAGGCTGGAGAACAGTGGCATGATCACAGCTTACTGCAAACTTAAACTCTGGGCTCAAGCAATCATCCTGCCTCAGCCTCCTGAACAGCTAAGCCAAAAGTTCACTCCCCAGCTAATTCTTTTTATTTTTTATAGAGATAGTAGGGTTCTCACTATGTTGCTCAGGTGGGTCTCAAACTCTTGGCCTCAAGAGACTCTTCCACATCAGCCCTCCCAAGGCACTTGGATTACAGGTGTGAGCCAGCCTAACAGTTATTTTTAAACAGTTATTTTTTGGGGAAAGTTGTTAAAAGCCATAAAGCTTAGAAAATTAGATGCCTTCTGTGAGGTGAGATCTCCTATGTTAACAAGTTGGGAAGAGGCATGTGTAATTATTATGTAACTGTACCCTGACAACATTTCCACAAGTATATTTATTTTTCATATATAAATTAGAATCAACTATTTCAACATGTTGAAATGGAAGTTTCTATGAAAAACAAATGCTTCATACAATATAATCAACGTTTCCCAAAGAGGAAAGAGGCAGGCCCTCCCCCTGGGGAGTTCTCGCATCCTTCAGAGAAAGAACAGGCAAGCCCGAGGGAAGTGAAAGGAAAAAGAAACATTCCCCCTCTTTGTCATGGACTTACCAAACCCCTAACCAAACGAGGATTACAGCAGAGCACCAAACATTCTCAAGAAAGCGTCCAGGCCAAGACAAATAAGGGACAAATGGAGGGTTCTGGAACAAGGCACTGAATGCATTGCCCAGTTGCACCCCTGCTCCTTCTCTGCACACATAAAGGAGCAGAATGAGGGGAGGGAGGCGATCACGATGTTCAGGAAATCCCACTCTAAATCAGCCCCAAACCTTGAGATTAGTCTTGAAATGCACTTGCTTTCAAAATCCATGCCACGGGAAATCTTGTTATTTTAAATATCTGCTGCCAACAAATGCATACCATGTGCAGCCTCACCGTAAAACCCACGCTGGGGCCAAGTGTCAGAGTAGGCAGTTGGGTGCGGGGAACAACCTGCCCGCCTGTGTTAGGTTCTGGAGCTGCAGTAATAAAATACCACGGACTGGGGGCTTTAACAATAGAAATTCCTTATCTCACAGTGATGGAGGCTAGACATCCAAAGTCAAGGCATCCACGGGGCTGGCTCCTTCTCAGGGCGGCGAGAGAAACTCCCACAGCTTCTGGTGGTTTCCTAGCAATCTGCGGCATTTCTTAGCTATGCCAGCTACACACATATAGGTGGCGCTCTCTCTGTGGCTCTATCTGTGTCCAGATTCCCACTTTTTATAAAGACAGTAGGCGTATTGGATGAGAGTCCATTCTGAGGGACCTCATCTTAACTTGATCATACACCAAAGCTCTATTCCAAAGAAGGCCATACTCACAGGAACTGATGAAGAATGTCCACATTTCGGGTGGGACATACACAATTCAACACATCGCACCTCCTCACCCTCACCTACAGGTGTGTGTCCAGGAATAATACAGATATGTTCTGAAGAATGAAGGCATCCTTAGGTGATTCTGTCATTGTCTGAACATCAGAGAATGTACTTAGCTAAACCTCAAAGCCACAGCCCCAACACACCTGGGCTACATGGCATGGCTATTGCTCCTAGGTTGCACACCTGTGGAGCAGGTCACTGTGCTGAACTCTGTAGGCTGCTGGAACACAATGGTACTTATCTGCGTGTCTAAACATATTTGAACATAGAAATGGTACAGTAAAAATATAGTAGAAAACAAATGGACCTCCTTTGTTCTTTTTCCTTTTAAGGCAATCTGAGAGGTATCTTAGAAAAGGGAATCAAAGTTCATTTAAATCGATTTCTGTGGCTGGCATAATTACTAGGCCATAAGAGAAACCGTGATGGTTATTGTTGGATATGCTCTCTTGTAGTTTTAAAGGTGCCTTTCAAGCATGATAGTTGCAGAACATAATTATTCAACAACTCTAATAGACAGCGTGAACATCATTATTCTCAATTTGTAGAAGAACCCGAAGCTCAAAAGGTTAATCAGCCATGGACACAGCTAGTAAATCCCAGAGCTGAAACAGGGACTCATCTCTTTTTACTTTACAATCGAACGCCAACCAGATTATTTTTGTCAAGTTCTACATTTTTTTATAACATGTAATATGACACAATCTATATTAGACTAGCAAGAAGGATTAAAAGTCTTTCTTTCTTGTATGGTAGCTATAATAAAACCTTATGTTTTTATTCCATTTTTTATTTAAGGCAAGCATAGAACAAAGTTTATTGAGGAAGAGAAAAGTAGGTTTACAGAGCAGAGTAGATTTACAAGCTTTCAGAGCAAGATAGGTTTGTCATAGACAGATAACGGGCCTCCATGGCCGGGGCAGGTAGGGAAGGAGGCAAAGAGTCCTATATTCTATATTTTAAAGCACTTTTCGAAATGTTTCAAGTTTGGTTTTTATTTGTTCTTATAAAAAAAAACAGATGAGGCTGGGGTCGGTGGCTCCCACCTGTAATCCTAACACTCTGAGCTGAGGCAGGTACAAGTGAGGCGTCTACATCTGCAAGTGTATATGTGCGTGTGCAGGTAGATTGCTTGAGCTTGGGAATTTGGGACCAGCCTACATAATAGTGAGATATCATCTCTACTAGCAATAGAAAACAACTGGCTGTGTGTGGTGGTGGACACCTGTAGTTCCAGGTCCTTGGGGGCTGAGGGAAGAGGATCACTTGAGCTCAAGAGTTTGAGGTTGCTGTGAACTATGATATCTTAGCACTCTACCCAGGGGAACAGAGTGAGACTCTGTCTCCAAAAAACAAATCCAAAACCCAAAACAGATGAGCTATTGTTCTCAGCCCCATTTTACAGATGATAAATTAAGGTGGAAGTGATACAATTTGCCTAAGTGAACTAATAAGTTGACAATGGAAATGAAGTAAGAATCACTGTGTTGTAATTCAAAAAGTGGCATGGCTTTTCAGAGACAATAATTCAACACATCCTTGGAGACATATAAAACTGTAAGGAAAATAACATAAACGAAAGACCAGAAGAAGAAAATTCAGTAAGTAAATTCCCACTGCAGGAAGACGTTGCGTGTGTGTCTGTGATGGGCCTGCAGAATACATGTAGGGGAGGCCAGTCCACATGGGTGCTGATGCCCCTCAAAACATGTAAAAATCTACTGCAGACCAGTCACAAAGGATGTGACTAGTGAAACAGAGAATATATTTTTTAGTCAGTTACAGGTCCCAACATTCCTTTGGTCCTTTGCGACCTGAACTCATGAACTTTTGCTTCTGGATGAAGTGAAATCTGAGCTAAGGCTGAAAGAAGAAACAACATGGGAAAAGACAGGTAACAAACGTCTGTGCTCCAACATGGTCAAGAGCCCACTGTGGCTGGAGGTGCGTGTACAGGGAGGTGAAGAGGAAGAGGAGGAAAGTAGTATGGAGGGTGTCAAAGGCCTCACTGGATAATTAGTTATTGTAGTATAGGAAGTGCTTCTGCACACTTCTGAGTGGGGAAATGCCCTCGTCAGTGTGTAGATGGTCCATTGCATCTCGGTGACTCTCAGGGCCACAAGTCAAGCCCTGACCGCTTTCTTCCCAACTTGCAAATTTGCCTTTCAGAAGGCCTGCCGGCATCTCTACAAGGTTACCTCACTGTGGCACTTGCAGCTGGCCGTGTTCTATCTCTACCGTCCCTTCCAGATCTAAAGCTCTGTGATTCTAGCAAAAGTTACAGGTCTGAAAATTTGACATTTCCTTTGAAGAGACTGAAAACAAACAGAGAACAGACAGGTCATGTTCAAAACACAGAGCAAAAAAATGCAATGTCTTTAGAGTGAAAAATCAAATCTATGTTAGTTATTTCTCTCTGGCCGTGTTCAGGATGAGAAACCCACAGCGTATCTGCCAGCGTATACGCACACGTGCACAGATGGGGGTCTGAAGGAGATGTTGCCAGCGCCCTCTCCAAGGACACAAGCTCTCAATCACAACCTAGAACAGCTTTCTTGCTACTCAAAGCTGCTACCTTGCACACGAAGAGGCTGGCTCTAGAAACAACAATTAAAGTCCAGAATAAGAATCTTAAATTGCACAGCATTTTAAACATTCCCTGCCACTAGACCCCAAACAACTCCTCTAAGCAGCTCACTCTGTTTCTAATGAGTAAACAGCCCCTGAATTCTTTCAAAGCTCCAAGATACCCCTTTAACAGGAGTAAATGTGTTTTCCTATTAAACATTCCCCCTGCAGTTTCAAAAGAAGGAATCCTGCACGATCCCTTACCTTCACAGAGAAGAGATAAGCAAGACCTTCATTCCTACAGTGTGTTTTGAATAAGGAGGAGAAATTTCTCCTTTCTTTCCTGGACATAACTTTCAGCCACAAAAACTAACAGTGTAGGTGGGTTGTCACTCCACTTGCTAAAATTACAAAAGATGCTTAACACTTTCCACAGGCCTTCCCCCATCTGCCAACATCCAGCATCTATGTTGGCTGTGACAGAAACAATTTTTAATACGATCCTCTATCCAGCCGTCACTGGAGGAACCGGTCACCGTGGGGGCGATGTCGCCTGAGGGCTCCGTTTACCTGCTGGTCCACACCACTGCTGCTCGAGGGAGCGTGAAACTTCCCCATCTGCTTCACTTCCACCCGTGCTCATACTGAGTTCTCCTCGAGAGTAACTTGGCTGGGGGCGCTTCCGTCTAAAGACTGGCTGTTGCGTGTATCTCAGACAATAGGACATCCAATCGTTAAAACCCCAGAGAGGCAAAGGGCTTCGACTTCAGGAGCGCTGCTTATGCGTGCCTGCACAGATACCGTGACTTTTCAATCTTTTCACAGACAGTATGCAAATCCCCTTTTCTCTGAGGCGGCTGATCCCTGACATGTGGGCTTCTTGGTTACAGGCACTGCCAAGGATTAGGGTAAAGAAAACGATGGTGTGGGTCTTAGAGGACTGCTGATGACCCAAACATTATATATCCCAAAGCCTATTTTGATGACCTATTACAAATTTATATTATTCTGCTTTTTCCCTTGTAGATTAAAAACGATCCCTTTCTTGACATTACCTCACCCCAACACTCTCCAAGGCAGATCTTGCTCCTGTGTCTGTTCAGGAAACTCTGGAGCCTCGTGGAATTCCTGCCTGGCCTTCCAAGTGGGGGTCGGGTTTCCCTCCTGCTGCTTCCACCACCACCTTCTGTTTTCCCCTCCCACGCCTCTTACCTCAATGTAATGTAACTGCCTAGTCATGTTCTAAGTCTGCTTATATGCACCGTACTCTAATGACCGTAACGTAGGGCCACGTGGGTAGGGACCACTGTCATCCTGTCCACCTTAGTATCTTCAGAACTCAGCATCCTGCTTGGCACATGATTGACTGAAAATAGAATTCATGGCTCTGAAGAACAGCCATTTACTCATCCAGGCCATGATAGGTATCATTGTCTCTTACCCCACTGGGCTGCTATGGCCCTTAACAGCCCACAGCCATAGCTACTGCCTGTGACCTGCCCAACTAGAAATGTGTCATCACCCCTAAAGGAGACAGTGAGCTGTCTCTGCTTGAAGACAATCAGATGCTAAAAGCTATCATAGCTTTCTCCTTCCAGAGAACCGGGGGGCTTGAAAGAATCTTAACCTAGATAAAGCTTTGAAAGTGAGTGAGTACAGGTAAAGCCTAAAGCATTTAGGGGTGGGGAAAAGTGATCCTTCTGCACACGTACTATTGTGGGGCTCTTTTTTCATGGAGTGTTAGGCTAGCACTTAGACTCTGCGTGTGTGTGTGTGTGTGTGTGTGTATCCATGCGTGGATGCATGGGAGTGCATATATGTGTATAGAGAGAGATATTTTATGACACAGACACTCGCACAGTAAATTATAAGTAGATTAGGGCATCTATGCCACAGTCCACAATAGTTTATGATAATGTAATTGAGGGTCAAAAATAATTTGGGAGGGAAATGATCAACTTCCACATGAGAATAATCTATTAGTGCTCCACTCCATCAAGAGATTTTTCTCTGAAAATCTACTGTGTGCTCAGCACTGTGCTACGACTTGTGGGGAATATGGAAGGAACCATTATAGGCTAGATCAGATCCCATCGCCTGCCACCAATCCCTAAACCTACTCCATGGACACCATTGTCACATTTCCAAAATACGAATGAAACTGTGCCCCTTGTATTGATAGCCTTCATCACGGTCTGCCATCAAGGCCCTACTCAATCCAATGCTGGCTAACCTCTCCTGTCTCAGTGACTGAAACTTCCCATCTCATAGCCTGGGACTCAGCCAAACTCTGTTACTCACAGTTCCCAGAGTTTAAAAGACTCCTTTAAGCCTAGGCCTTTGAAAATGTTGCCTTGTCTGCTTGGAAGCACTTTCCTGGAACATTCTGCCTACTTATTCTTCATAACTCATCTGAAGCACCATCCCTCTGAGGGCTTTCCCATAAACACTAGCCTCCGTCCTGATGTGGACTCTTCCCACTTGCGCAGCATCATGGCACTTGTCCCGTGGAATTCTTCCATCCGTCCCCCACCCTTGCTCCCTCTGGTCCACCTTGCTCCCTCACTGAGTAATTGCTCTCTACAAGGTCTTTACGCCGGGTGCTTTCTGTACTGTACTCTGAGAAATGGTACGAAAAGCTGAATTATACGCACTACTTACAGATAAAAACCTAGACTCGGAAGAGTTCAGTTGCTCAGTCAAGTTCACACAGCCAGCGAGTGGCAGAGCCAGATGCTTCTGACTCCGAAGATTTGCTCATTCCTCCTCGACACACCACCTAACAAAGCTGCCATATGTTAACCTCAACATGAAGGCAGACTTGCCTGAGATGCCCACCCAGAGCCCAGTGGCTCCTACACTCTGTAAATCACAGACAAAAAGTTTTTGAGCCGAGATCACTGACAAATGGACACCTTCGCAGGCCAAAGGTATGCGTGTCCAAAACCAACTTGGCATCCACACCAGTGCTGTCTGCGGTTCAGCGCTTTCTCTTTCCTGCCTGTCATTCAGATTGTGCGGCGTGTCCCAAACAAAACGACCTATCGGTTTCTCTAATTTCTGGAGCCAGCCTAAACTTGGGTTTTTCACTACAACACACTAACTCTGTATATGAGATGTTTCCAACAAGCATCAAAGCCTTGATTGTTACTGTCTTTTGTTTTGTTTTCCAGTTCTGCTAATGCAAGGGACAGCCTGTCCTGATATTTATTACTAGAGTAATGTCAGATTTGGGGTTAGCACATAAAACACCTCTCCAGTTTGGCTTTCGTTGCAGGAGATCAAAACACTCTTTTTTTTAATGGCAACATTAAAAAGAATCAACATGTAAGCATGTTTTAAGAAGCATTCTTTTTCCCTCCAGTGACTTCTTAATATTTGGAAGTCTTTATTACTCTCTTTTGCTTACAAATGATAAAATATTTCACTATTTTCTTCAAAGCCTCCTTAGAGTCTTTATCATATTTGCTGACAATCAGTGTTTTTTGTCATATTTTTTTAGTAACAATATTCTGGGGGGAAAAGCTACTCTAGAAATATGGGTATTTTTGTTTATCACATTGCCTGATTTGGGGGGATAGTGAGCAAAGCAATGTATATTTTTACCTCTTTTTTTTTCCCACTTGATTCTCCCTCCCTTCTTCCTTTTCTCCCTTAGCAAAAGCCTTTAGTACATCTTCCTGTGCCTTCTTAGTTTTTCACTTGTTGGCAAAAGAAAAATAGCGAAATAGCGTGAGATTAAAATACAATTGCTACTTTCCTCCTTCACAGGACCGACTTCTCACTCAAAAATTCCTGTTAATGCAGGTAAGAAAAATCAGACTACTATTTCATCACTGCAGGAGAACTGACATAGCATGCTTTACCTCTCTGCAAATGATTCCATCATATCCAACATATCCAAAATGCTTTCCACTCATTAAGAGGCCTCATAAATGCCAAATAGACATTAAACACGATCAAGGCTGCCTCACAAGGAGGGAACATGAGAAGCGTCCCATTAAAGTTAGGAACAACACAAGGATGTCCTCATCACCACTGTTCTTTAACACTGATCTGGCAGAGTTAGCCAATTGCATTATTTAAGAGAAAAAAATAAGGATCATGAAAATTGCAAAAGAGGCAGTAAAACTATCATTATTTGCAGATGCTATGACTATAAATCTGAAAAAGTCAGTTGAAGAGCTATTCTTCTTGAATAGTTGCAAATATTCAACTATTCTGCAGGGAAACGGAACAAAAGTGATATATGAAAATCAATAGCCTTCCTAATGGATAACCTGTGAAAAAAGATACCCATTTATTAATAGTAACAAAAACATGAAATGCAGAGGGAAAAAATTAAGGAGCAATATGCAAGATCTAGGTAAACAAAAATTTTAAACACTACTCACAGACAGTGAAGTAGAAATGAGCAAATGAGCGAATTTAGTTCCCTCCTGTCCCTGAGTAGACATCAACGACAAGAAAAGAATTCTCCCTAAATTAATCTATCAACTTGACACAATAAAAAAAATGTACTTAGAAAGCTAATCCTGCAGTTCCTAGGACAAAGTAAATGGCAAGAATGGCCATAAAAATGATAAAGAAGAAAAGAATAAAATACCAGATATCAAAAATATTATAACGTTGCAGAAAGCAAAACAGTATGCTAGGGAACAAGAATAGTTAGGTCAAAAGAAAAGAACTAAATTCAAGTAAATACTGAATTCAATATGTAATAATGTTGGTCCTGCATGTTTGTGGGCAGAAGAGGGGCTTTCAATAACCAAATGGCCACTTAAAAAAAAAAATAGATCCGTAGATCAGATCCTACACTAAAATAAATTCCAGTGACCAAAGATTTAAAGGCAAAAAATGCAAACATAAAAATATGAGGAAGACCCTTAAAAACATGCCAAGTAGAAAAAGTGAGTCATAGAAGGCCACATATTATATGGTTCCATTATATGAAATGTCCAGAATAGGCAAATTCACAGAGATAAAAATGTAGATTCCATGGATATCAGGGGTCTGGAAGTGGAGGAAATGGGAGTGACTGCTAATGGCTAGAAGGTTTCTATTAGGGGTAATACGAATGTTCTGAAATTAGACTGTGCCTACGGTTATACAACTGTGTGAATATACTAAAAATCATTATACTGTATACATAAAAAGAGTGAAAATTATGGCATGAAATTTATGGTATGATAAATTTATTATATCTCAATAAAACTATTACTTTAAAGGTACTACTAAGCACTAGACAATTTAAAAATTATAATTATTGAATGGAGGCCAAAGCATGTCAAAAACTCAAAAGCCCAATAGTAAGTAAGATGACATAAGTTTTCAAAATCCTGCATGACAGAAGTAGAAAGTACACAGATGAGTGGAAAAAACAATCATAAGACAAAAGGGCTAATCCTCTCGAGCTATTAAGTGCTCCTAAAAATTCAACTAGCAGCAAAACCAAAACATCTAGTAGGAAAATGGGCAACGCACATGAACAGACATTTCTTGGAAAAGATAACAGGAATGGCCCTTAAACATGTGAAAATACATTCAGCTACTGCTATAAGAGAACTCCTCACTGAAGCCACTAGAACAGCGGTTCTCAAGTGGGTCACGACCCAGGAACTGTATGAAAGGGTCGCGGCATTAGGAAGGTTGAGAACCACTGCGCTAGAAGGTAGTAGTTCCCGATCTCTCCGACTGACAAAGACCATCTGTAGAGAGAAGGTACACTCACACAGGGTAAGCAGGACCTCTGAATAGTACAAATTGGAGGGCAGTTTGCCCAGGTTTACCAAAATTAAAACTTCATATTACTTTTTTTCTACATATTCCTTTTGATTCAACAATTCTCCTTTAGTAATTTCTCCTCCACAAATCCTTGCTGACATACAAAATGCTATCTATAGAACGTTAGTCACTGAAGCATTGTTCATAGTAGCAAATGATTAGAAACAACTAAAAAAAACAATCAAGGCCATCAGTGTGGGACTGAATACACTATGGCCAAGCCATACAACAGAACCACTTAGCCAAAAAAGAATAAGCCTGCTCTCCTTGTCTGACAAGAAGGGTTTTCCAGGACACACGGCTAGGGAAGAGGAGGTGAAGGGCAGGGCAGTGTGTAGGGTGTCACATTACATTTTTAAAAACCCATACTTTAGCTTACATAATTATAAAATATCCCTAAAAGAACTCATAAGAGAATGATAACTGCCTGCCCGTGGGTAAGAATTCAAGAGACTAAGGAACAGAAATAAGAGACGCTTATCTTTTTCTTGTACATCTGTTGAACCTTCTGTGCTCTTAAGAGGGTTAAACCCATACTACTGCCTTAAGAAGGAAACAAAAGCAAAGACGGCCAGGGCACTGAAATACGAACTCAGCAACTATGTGGTCTAATTTTGGATCACCTTGCTATTTTTAATATACACGTATTTAAGAAACAATTAGTAGCTTTTAAAAGGCTCTTAAAATTGGCCACCCTGGAGACTGATTACAACTTTTACTCAATAAACATGTTCTGTTCAGATACCATACCTGTATCTGGACACTCCTCTCTCTCTTTCTCTACCTCCAAGACCAGGTGTATCATTCAGTCCCCATAATTCACTCCAATCTGGCCTCCACTGCAGCTGGCGATGTGCCAGTGAAACAGGTTCATTGAGATTTAGTGTCTTCAGGACTCAGAAGAAAGCAGGTTTTGCCTGTTTCCCCTTACCTGAATTATTAGGTCTTCTGCTGGCCGTCAGTTAAGTTTAGAACAAAACAGCTATAAAAATGAGTTCACTCGAGCGAATTCAGCAGACATTGCCTTAAAATGCTTGTTTTAAAGAGGGGAAGTATGGAGAGAGAAGAATGGACTCTTGTCTGCAGGGCCTGGCTGCTCTGGGCTTGCTCTTCTAAAGGAGCCTAGCTGAACAGACTGCTGGGAGAAGGGGTGAGGACTTAGCAAAATTAAAAGGTCCCAGACTCCAACAAAAGTTTTCACTCTCCGCAGAAATTCTTTTATTTATTTATTTATTTTTTACCTCTTCTGTCAAGTGGAACTTTTTCCAATTCCTTTGAAGACACATTTGTCATCAAAAAACAAGGCAGTATACTTTCCCCCTATTTTGATTTCCCTTGCCAATACAGCCCAGAGGGCGGGGCTGGCTGAAATTCACAGGTAATCCCAGCTTTATTTTTACCAAAAATTACATCTGTGACTCTCCTAGCGTTTCACATTCCCTTCTGTGTTCACAGAAAAGAGAAAGAAAAGTGAGCAATTAGGAGGGCTTGTACATACTTTTAGAGAAACTACTGCAAAAATAAAAACCAAGAGAATTTTAAAAAACATTCTATACAACTCAGGCTTCCTACCCAATGAGACTTCAAAATGATTCCTCTGAACTCCTCATGTGTATCTGGTATGTAGTATTTCTTTATTTTTTTTTTGATATGTAGTGTTTCTGATACAAGAGATCTCAGGATCTGTACATTAATTCTGGGTCATATTTATGCATATTGTTCCCATCCCACTCATTCCTATTTTCAAAGATTGAGAATCATTTAATATTTCCTTAAAACTAATTAATTACAAAATGGTGCACTGAGCAATGACGATATTGTCACCACGATGGGAGCTGATTATTTTGCTTCCGATTATGCAACAAGACACGTTTCATTAGTTTTGCTAAGTCAAAACAGGGCATTTCACCGACAAGTTCACTTGTTTTGAATACAGCCATACTTTCATTCCTCCTTTCAGTTAGCAAACCAAGTACTTACTATGTTCAAAAACACAAGTTAAATTCTCTCATGTGGATGTAGTTGAAAAAAAATATATTTCAGTAAATAATTTGAAAACTAAATAGAAGTAAGAGAAGTCCCATTAAAAATGTTACAGGTGGCTAGCACAGTTCATGCCTATCATCTCAATGACTCTGGAGGCCGAAGGTATGGGTAGGGATCATTTAAAGCCAAATATTTGAGACCGCCCTGGGCAACACAATAAAAGCGCCCCCTCATCAACCCCCCCCCCCCCCCGAGACAGAGTCTATGTCGCCACCCTCTACAAGGGCCATGGCTTCACAGCTCATAATAACCTCCAACTCTTGGGCTTAAGTGATTCTCTTGCCTCAGCCTCCCAAGTAGCTGGAACTACAGGCGTCCACAACACCTGGCTACTTTTGGGGGTTTTTTGGTTGTAATTATCATTGTTGTTTGGCAGGCCTGGGCTGGGTTCAATTGAGCTACAGATGCCAAGCTGTAAAAGCCCCTGTTTTTTAAAAAAAATTTTTTTTAATTATCCAAGGATGCCTGTAGTCCCAGCTACTACTTGGGAGGCTGAGACAGGAGAATTATTTGAGGCCAGTTCAAGGCTGCAGGGAGCTAGCCTGAGTGCCACAGTGAGAGCCTTGCTCTTAAAAAAAAAAAAACAAAAAAAAAGTTACAAGTGGACAAAGAAAACCAAAACTCCCATTGGGGTAAATAGGAAATGTCTCATATGAAAAATGTAGATTTGATGTCTTAGAAGTAGTGTACTGATACCAGAAATGCAGAGATGGCAGGAGAAGGCGCCAACCCAAAAGAAACCAAAGGAACAATGGAAAAGAATCGGGAGAGCCTGGGGTATGCGAAGAACTGTGTATGTATATTACATGTATTCAGGGGCTGAAGTCTGGGCTGCAGATTAAGGTTAAGAAGGCAGGCTGGGGGAGGTGCCCGTGGCCCCATATGCCAGAGGTGGTGGGTTCAAACCCAGCCCCAGCCAGAAACTGAAAAAAAAAAAAAGAAGGCAGGCTGGAACCAAATCAAGACACTCCTTCAGGACCCAGAAAGTGTAAACAGAAGTGAGCACCACACTTAGGCAGAACCTATTTTTAAGGATAAATGGGGAAAGGGACAGAAGAGGAAAGATATGAAGAAGAAATGATCAGAAAGAAAGGTGAAGAAGTGTTTTAAGGAAAAAAATGACCGGCAGCACAGAATGTAACCCACAGGTCTGGAAAGAACCACGGGGTAAAAGACATTGGGTAGAAGAAGAAGACATTGGGTAGAAAAGTTTCCAGCGCTTGGAGAATGTAACAGATTTGATGACTAAACCTTCGGTGGGTGGTACTAATCGGAAAGAACAGGCTCTGTTTTCAAATCGTTTCGAGGTTAGAGAAAGAATAAAGAAATGGAAATTGCCCAAGGGTAACAAGGTCGAAGGAAGGAAGGTCTTCATCATTTTTTAATAGTGAGGCAATTAAGCGCTTTTATAGACTGAAGGGAGGGTTTCAGTCAAGAGGAAGATAATGACAACCCAAGGAGAGGGAGAGAGGACAGAGGTGAGCAAGTGTCCGGGAGGCAGGGGAGAGGAGGGACCAGAGGCGGGGGGCTGAGCCGCGCAGAGCAGAGGGGAGGCCTCCCGCTCCTGAGGGACGACTGAGCACAGGAGGAACAAACTCGGCCCTCTGAGCCTGGGAGACACGAGCTTCAGGCAGAATAGAAAAGAGGAGTCGAAGGATCCACCGTAAGGTTCCTCAAGAATTTTAAAAAGCAAGAATCATAAAGATTCCTCTGTGGTAACATGGGAATGAGTGTCTACCAGGGAAGAATAAAGAGGAGTGCTGGGAGGCACTGAGGACCCACCTTCAGTTGAACACTAAGAATTCAGATCAAGACCAATCAAGTAGGTCCTCTGAGCAGGGACGGGGACTGCCCCGGGCTGGTGGTTGGAAAAATGGCTTAACCCTGAACTACTTGGAACCCACAGCGACCCTTCCAAACCATGAGGTCTGGGCCAGAAGCAGGGGCACAAGTGAGCCAGCGGGAGGCTGAAATAGTGGCAAGCCGTAGGGCCACGGGCCAGGGCTCACAGTGAAAAGGACAAACGGGTTCCAGAAAGAGAGGGAAAGGGCAGGGCTCAAGAGTCCGTGAAAGCAAAAGGGAAGCGTCAAGTTTGACGGTTAAAGATTTAGAAAGGTCCAAGGGATGTGGGTTTCAGTGGATACACAGGTCCCAGCTGCGGCAGAATCTTGGAGGCTAAAGTAAGGGGGACCTACGGCCTTAAGATGAGGAATGGAAGCAGCTGTAGGGCAGAGAGAAGGCTCAGGCCAAGCTGAGCACCAGCCTGTCCCAGGCTTCCTTGACAGCACCTCCCCGACAGTGGAATATTCCATAGTCGTTTTGTCAACAGAAGGGGACACAAATGCCTGCTCCAGGTCCAAGGGCGCAGGATGGAGTCTTTGAATTCTGCACCTTACTTTTTATGATTGAATCAAAAGGAGGAAACTCATGAATAGAGAATGCTCTAAGAAGAACAGGTGTGTCACCTGGGGGAGGGAGTCAACAGAAAGCACAGGCCCTGCTGAGTAAAAGGGAGGTGGGTCCAAATTCCAGCTCTTCCTTCTCCTCCCATGAACGACCTCAGGCTGGACGCTGCCTCTGGGAGGTGAGCACTGTCACACAGATACGATGCTTCCGAGACTGTAATACTCTCACCCTTCTAAAAACTACATTATCAATAAGTATTATTTAGTGGAGAGTCAGATAGATAAGAAGAGAAAAGAAGCAGACATGAGGCAAACGAATATGTACTATCTTCAATAAGAACTGCTTAAATGTAGGGCCCATGGAGAAATGAAAGCATCTAGGAATGTTCACAACAGCAGAAACAACCCAAATGCCTTTCAACTGGTAACAGGATAAACACAATGGGGTAGTGTCCATACGATGGATCGTTAACTCCACCACCTGTATCAGGGATGAAGTACCGATCCTAGAAAGCATTATGCTAAGTGAAAGAAGTCAGTCACAGAAGTCCACATATTGCATGGTTTTATTTATAGGAAACGTCTAGAACAAGCAAATCTATATAAAGAGAAAGCAGCTTAGTGGCTGCCAGGAACTGAGGGTAGAAGATTGGGGGAAAATGGGAAGTGACTGCTAATGGGTATGGGATTTCCTTTTAGGGTGATAAAAATGTTCTAACATGTATTGTGGTGACAGTTGCACAACTCTGTGAATATACTAAAAAGCACTGCATTGTACTCTTTTGTTTTAAGTAAGCCATAAAGTACTCAATGCTTTTCCTTTCCCAAGTCCTGAGTAAAGAATCCTCCTCTTCCCTGGGTGAGAGGTTTTGACAGGGGAGTACTTACTATATGTGAAATGAGGATTCCGCCGTCCCTTGACTTATGACCATCAGAAGATGTGCACCCCCTTGCTCTAGACACATTTTCAGGTGGATGCCGGGAGAGGTTGTTTCTCTTCTTTCCATCTGCCTGTTTCAATTGTAGCTACTGCATTCTGTTTTTCTATATGAGCACAGCGTTTAAAAATCAATCTCTGCTTGATCTTCACAGGCAAAAGTTTTATAGTGGACAGGGCTTTCACATCCATTTCAAAGTTTATGAAAAACACTAAGGGGATTACTCTGGAGCACTAATTTTTTGCTTTTCCACACCATGAGGACAGAGTCCTCGACAGGGTCCTCAATGCATCAACAAACTATTTGACCTCAAAGACAGCAGGCATCCTTTTCTTTAGGGAACAAATTACAAGAAGAGATTATTGAAACATCATTCCCCATGGTTCACTTGATGTTTGATTTATCTGATAACTATAACATTCATTGCCTAAAAAAGTAACTTCCAAGATCAGATCATAATACTTGTCCCAGAAAAATCCGCCATCTTCATAAAAATCAACAGGGTTTTTAAGAGAATATTGCTGTTAAGAAAAAAAATTAGAATGCCAATTTATTCATCTGCAAAAGTAATCATTACAATAATAACCACAATAATTTCCACAAGAACCACAAGGTCTCTGGGTAATGCTGTCTTTTTAACCATAAAAACAAAAACTGCCTTTGCTATTGGGACATTCCAGGAATCAAATGAAAATATTTTTCAAAAGATTTCCAGGTAAGCCATGTTAAATCATAAGATCAGTAAAGTCTCTTTAAATGTTAATAGAGTGTCTTCATAGAAACTTCAGCCCTGAAGACACAAAACAAATGATAAAGCATCATGTTTTATAACAGGTTACTCTGGTCACTGGAGTATCAGCTATAAAGCATAAAACGTCGACTGAGGCAAGCACATTCGGTGACCACAGAGTAGTTCACTGGACCCAACTTCCAAGAAGAGGCGCCCACCCCATTTGGTGTGGACGATTTACAAATGAATCCAAGCACCATCGGAACTGTTAATGACATGACTCTGGATGGTGGATCGAGGGTAGGGTCTTTAAAAAGAAAGGATTTTTCATGATACTGGAAATTAAGAGCAAATCACATAAGACTTAAATTATAAAAATAAAGCTTTCATGTATCTCTATATGAAGAAAAAATCATTGAAATCTGTAAACTTGAGCTGGTCATAAAACAAAAATTCACTAATGATTTATACTCTTAACATTTCATGTTTTTACATCTTAATTTAAGAAATGCAATGGCCTATTCTGCTTTGCATAGGTAAGGCTAAAAAATTCAGATAGTACCTGTATGTTTTTAGTGGGATCTTATGAATATAGAGTTCTCCTGTAATTAACAATTTTTGTTGGCATTTTACAACTTTGCAATCCCACAAATACTCTCTTGCAATAGGGGAGTAACTCCAAGCTACTCTCTTAACATTATAAGCAGCATACTTTATAGGAAAATCTGTTATCTTTTATATGTATTGGCATTCAATGCCCAGGAACAACATAAGTGTATTTAATTACAATGCCCCATTTTAAAATCATACTCTGCAACTCATAAAGTGCCTTCTTTCACACTCATGTAGGATTCCTTCTATTAAAAGACAGCTTTGTCGGCTCAGTGGTTATGGCTCAACGGGCTAAGGCACCAGCCATGTACACCTGAGCTGCTGGGTTCGAATCCAGCCCAGGCCCGCCAAACAACAATGATGCCTGCAACCAAAAAATGGCAGGGCATTGTGGCGGGCGCCTGTAGTCCCAGCTACTTGGGAGGCTGAGGCAAGAGACTCACTTGAGCCCAGGAATTGGAGGTTGCTGTGAGCTGTGATGCTATGGCACTCTCTCCAGGGTGACAGCGTGAGGCTCTGTCTCAAAAAAAAAAAAAAAAAAAAAGACAGCTTTGTGGTTCAATTACTGCAAAACCCTTTTAAAGGTCTTTGTCAATTAGTGAGCATTAAACACAAAGGTGATTTGGGATCTCTGAGGGCGGTCTAGGGGGAAATACTTGTCATTTGATGATGGCAGAAATATCGTGACATTGGGATCCTTCTCATAGTTGTGACAGTAAGAATACCCATCAAAAGATATAAGAAAATACATAAAATTTAAATTAAAAGGAAAGGTTTCTTGCATGGGCTGCAGTATTGTTTTAAGCAGAAAGGGAAGGCCCTTAAACATGACTGCAATTCTCTAAATTTTAACTACACCAGCATCAAAATTGGTGCAAGTCAGAATAGCAGCTGTAATAAATGTTTCTCACCATTGCCAGGGTGCATGTGTGAGGGGGAAACAAAGTATTCTTTTTAATATGGAAGCTCATGGTCCTGACAATCTAACTCTGACAAGCCTGCATAGTCCTAGGCGTTCTATTTCTACCTCCTAACAGAACAGCATCAGCAGCATTTGTGATCATATTCTGTCAGCTGCTCTGCTAACAAGGGGAAATTTTTACTTGTACACGGGTAAGTTTCCTAAGAAGCAGCATCTCTATGACCAGGGCTCCACCTTCTTCCTTCACAATCTAATGCCAGCCAAAGTTTGTGGACATTTTACCCATGCACGCAGATTTAGAAATGAACAAGAGTTGTAATCTGCAAATTGGCTCCATGAAGCAAATCACTGATTTATCATCAGGTATTTGTAAAAGCAAATGTAAAATCCATAAATTGTGCCTCCATAATTGACAAACTATAAAATTCATAAAACGTCTATGTTAACAAAGTGTTTTGCTTTGATGTGTTGCATTTTCCCCCCATTATGTGTGGAACACACACACACATAAAAAGAACTATAAACTTCAGAGGTAACCTTTACCAATTAACATAGTAACTATATTGCGAAGATATCTGACAATCCAGGGTAATGCTAGAAAAGGATCCCCCCCACTCCCTTTAAATAGTTCTCAATTTTTCTACAATTTACAGACTGCCTGTGCAAAAGATTTTCATAGCCATGAATCCTACTAAAGATAAATTGGGAGATAAAATAAAATCACTATTCTGATTCACAAGAATATTTGAAGCACTGCCAAAGGAAATGTTTCTCCAAACATAAAGAGAGTATTAAATTTTAAGAGAGAGGCTATCATCAAAATGAAGGCAGAGAAAAGTAAACATAAGTCAACATGACAAGCCCATATTGATAAAGCACAGATAAATGTTATCTCTGGGTTACATGCCCAGTACACGCAGTCCTCAATTTATGAATGAGTTGAGTGCAGAAAGGTCATTTGTAAGTCAGTTGTTTGGAACTCATTTTCCCGGAGCAGCGTTGTTAAAAATAATGCTTAGTTTTGTAGGAAAGTAACAAGAGCATGGCGCGTATAAGCACAGACTAACCCCAGTAACGCCAGGCCTCCAGCCAGCTGTCCCTCCATTGAGTAGGGGACAGTAGAGAAAGAAATCAAAAGAACGTGAATAAGAAGGATATTTCTTCTTTCTCACCTGGAACACCCAAAGTCTTTTTCTGGCATCTGCCTTCTTCCTCCTTATTTATTTCTCCCACTGTCTAAGAGCTTCATCCCGGCCCATAAAATAGAGCACCAAAATAATTTTATGTAGTTAACTCTTAAGCCTATTCCCCAAACCC
This sequence comes from Arctocebus calabarensis, assembly GCA_963573935.1. Taxonomy (NCBI): domain Eukaryota; kingdom Metazoa; phylum Chordata; class Mammalia; order Primates; family Lorisidae; genus Arctocebus; species Arctocebus calabarensis. The sequence continues at coordinate 101,413 of CAUYON010118333.1, forward strand.
CTCTTCCCATGTTCAGTCATTTGACAGAAGCTGATGAAGAATCCGATTCAGTGAAGCTTTGTTCTGACAGCAGATTAACCTTGGGACAGCGAAATGGGACTATAACCATGTTGGGGGGTGGGGGGCATCTGCAAGGACTGAGATAACTTCAAGAATTCTCATTCAGTCCTGGTAAACAAGAACGGGAACCAGCTCCTAGGAAGTGCAGATGGAAAAAGACAAGTGGACCCAGGTTGCTGACCAAGAAGGGTGGACAAAAGGCAGTGGGGGGCCATCTCCTAGTGGCAGTAATTACATGGTCTGTTGCCTTTTCATGTGGGGCCACACATTGTTTATTCTTTGTCCCATGAAGATAACACCAGGGAATGTAAGATCCAGAGGTTTGAAAAATGAAGAGTCCTGATCCACCGTCTCAATGGGCTCCTGCTGTTCCCAAGACAGAGGTGTCCTGTCCTGCAGGTACCAGGGGACCCCCGGCCAACACTGGGGCAGGGCCGGGATGAAGGTAAAGGACGACGTAGTCTCAGTAAAGAACCTATCTGTGGCGGAGGCTCATTCTTTGTCCAACAAGCCAGTTTTCCCATCCTTCTTAACACACAGACTGACATTTCCCAGCTTTATCTTTATCTGCATGTGGCTGTGCCCATGTGACCAACTTCTGGTCACAGGAACATGGAAAAGGGCAGTATACACACATATGCCAATTTCACTGACAACCTTCAGTAAGGCAACTTGCTCTTCCCCTAACTTCTCTCCATGGGCAGAAGAGACCTCAGGGCCTCTCAATACCCCCGGGAAGGTCTGAGCCACAAGATGGATGGACCCAGGGTCTGGGAATCACCACCAAGTGGAGACCCCACCTCCAACTGTAGAACGCCGTAAGTTAACCATAACATGATCAAAAACAGAACTCTTATTATGTGGCCCCTGAGAGCTGAGTCTGCTTGGTATTACAGCATCCTTGCCCTCTGCCCTGTCACCTCAGTGCCGCATGCCGGGACGGCTCCTTTATGTTCATCCCCCTGAAAAATACAGTAGGTTCGTTTGTCTTCACACCGAACAGTCTCATGTAGCGGAGATTTTGTAACGCTCCTAGTGTTCCCAGGTTTTCTCTTTCCTTCATTGTGGTTGGTGTATTTAACCCCAGAAAACCCTCTTACTCCTTTTACTCTCTTTGGGAAACATCAGAAATAAGCATGTTAAATCATCAACCTTATTCTGAGTGTCCTTCTAAGACAACAAGGCTCTGGGTATCTCAGGGCCTCACCAATGGAGTAAAAGTCAGCATTTTTTTTTGTTGATCATTTTTGTCCTTCCTATGGAAGCATTTTCCTATTATTTCCTGATTTTGTAAATAGAGTAAGGTCACAGAAATAGTGTTTCAGATAAGAAAACAAGGATCATATCGTTTTTATGACGAAATCCATCAAAGTGATATCACTTACACTTTGTTGAAAGCAGCTTGCTCACTTCATTTATTCACCATTCATTTATTCAGGTTACTTTTAATGGGAAAGGAGAGAAGAGAGATTAAAGAAGGAAAACTCGCAGCGAATAAGAGATAGAAGGTATAACCATTCTCCACACCTTGCTCTATAAGTATCTCCTTTTTTCATTACTTAGTTGTTAGAGGATACAATAAAAACTCTAATTTAAGGTGTACTTTGAAAAGCATTTTGTTTAATCTTAAAGCTTGGCTTTCCCACCCTGGCTCGTCCCAGAGCCTTTTTCTGGAGCTGCCCACCCTCGTCACTTTGATGCATCTCTAGAAAAGTCCCGTAGGCTCGGTGATCATGAATTTACCATGTAACATCCTAAGAAACGCTGCAAATCCTCTGTTTGATATCTGGGTACTATCACTTTGACAAAACACAGCCTGGTAGGTTTGCCAATCCCCTGGAGCTCGGCTGAGGGTTGCACAGTAAGGATTCTGCCTCCCTTAGTGCACAACTGCCATGAGAATAAGTTCAAGAAGGTTCCCTTAGTTCAGATGTGACTTCTGCTTCTGCCCCCAAACCCCAAAACAAACAAGACCCCGACTCCAGGGAATGTACTATCCTCATGGGGCACTCTGAGAAAGGAGGTAAACCAAATGGTGGCTATGGGTCTGTGGAAAGGAAGTATTTTTATACAGAACCATTGGCCACCATTACAGTTTTGAAATATGTTCCCTATAAAAAAATACTGAAGTCAATACATTAGTTTAAAAGGACATAAAAAGATTCTTTATCCTGCCAGTTTGAACATATGGCTTCCACAGCAAGCTCATAAAGGGAAGTAGAGGGCACTTCATGGAATATTCTGCCACCACCAGTGTTAGCTCTACAATAGATGTAATTCCATTTCACATTCTACACAAAACATCGGTTCATCCTACACTTGCACAGGGCCACGGGAGCCCCACTTTGGATATGCGGGGGCTGATTCCTATCTCATGGAAAGCGCTCATCATGAGAGGGGTATTTGAGTTTCAGTTTACATATTGTAAAGGCCAGACTAGAATCAGAACTTCACTATTTCACATTTTGAAGAATATCAAGCGAGTTCACTTATAGTTACCTACAAAAGGGGTTAACATTCCCTTCGGGGGCCTATTGTCAATAGAATGTTCGTTTAGCCTAATGATTGAGGTATCAAAGAAAGTGTAAGAACTCAATTGTTAAGAAACAATAATGTGTAATGTTGACTGAGAGAGGAATAGAGACCTTCAAAAACCTTCAAAGACCTTCAAAGCAAATCCGATTACTGCCACCATAATCAAATGTGTGAGTCTGAGTCTTCCCATGGTGAATACAGCCACAGTTCAGCTTCTGCCCTGCTGGAAGCTCATTTGCCCCCAACACTGACTCCAGTGTGTGGGACAACAGGTTATTATTGCTGATAAGGAGGCTACATATGGTTTTCTATATATATTACAAACACACACACACACACACACACACAGAGGAAACAGATGAAAACAAGAGTATGAAGGCTACAGAAACCCTTTCTTAAGTAACACAGCGTGACTGACAAGTCCAACAGTACAAAAGATTAACACAGCCAAACCCACCCAAAGGAACAGTAATTAAGGGTGTCCTGAATGGGCAATATTATATCAAACAAGGTGAAAAAACATGGGACCCGAGAATTAGGGGCTTGAAGCTTAGGCATGCACACACTTTTTCTATTTCTTCTAAAACTTCAGCATACTGGCACCGCATTTTAACTTCCCCATTTGGTATCTCTGGGACCTGGGACCTCTATCTCAGCAGAGTTAAGGGAGCCCATCAGCCTTTTCCAAAGCAAAATGGTGATTTAATGGAGCCTTTTTATGTATGAATGGAGTCCAATAGTAGGCCTGACATCTTTATCATAAAGAGGAGGAGGTGTCAACTTGAACAATGTTCTAACAGTGTTCTTAACTGGTGCTAGAAATAGAACAGAACAATCTCTTCTTTCCTTTTATATGGAGACCAGGATCTCCATAGGTAGGTCTGACCTGGCCATCTGTACATCCAGTTCATGCAGACAGTATCTCTGTACTCTTTCTAATCCTCCTTCCTCACCTAGAATAATTATTCTTCAGTATCAGCACTCAAATATCTGCTGAATGAATTATTTCAATCAAGACAAGGCCCAGGAGTCATTTCTCCTGGCTCCTGTCTCTTCATCCTCACTAAAGTCTCACTGATTCTACCCATTCAAATGCTTCTGAATATGTTGCCTCCTCTGCCTTTCTTGCCTCCTTTGTCCCCCAAACTCCCTACCTCAAATGAATAGACTCTCATTACCTGTTAACTAACTCCTGACTTGTTCAACTCTAGCCACCCACCCATTTCACAGATACGCCCTCTCCCCAAGAACTTAGCATCCTGGGTCACCTGCAGCGTTAAGGTCACACTCTTCCGCCAGGTCTTAATGTCCTTTTCGAGGTTCACGTCAGGTTCTACTTCTCATAGGAAACTCTTCCTGACCTCGCCAACCCCGAGCCATTTCTCATTCCTCTCCTGCACCCAAAGTGGCACCCATCACACAACTCAACTGCATCTTGTCATGCATTGCTCTGTAATTGCTTCTCGTGGATTGGTATCATGCCCTCGATTAGACTTTTTAAAAGGTCAATGTAGACATACAGCTTGTTGCAGAAACAGTACACAGTGCTCATGGACCTTTCACCCAGCTTCCCTGTAAGTCAACAGCTGACACAGCCACAAAACAATGTCCAAAATGAGAAAATCAGCTTTGGTCAATGCTACTGCCTAGCCCACATAATTTATTAGGATTCCACTAGGATTCAAACGATTTCTACCAGTTTCTTTTGTTGTTGTTTGTTTGTTTTTTCTATTTCAGGATCCAATCAAGGATGTCACGTTACAGGCTCTTACCAGGTTTCTTTGATTGCCTCCCATTGGTGGCAGTTTCTCAATCCTTCCTTATCTTTAAAGGCGTTGGCACTTTTGAAAAGGAGTGGTCAGTTATTTTCTAGAATGGCTTTCCATTTGGGTTTGTCTGGTATTTTCCCTTGATTAAAGTGAGACTATGCCTCACTGGGGGAGATGCCTCAGAAAGGACGTGCTCATTCCCAAGGGTTTCACATCAAGAGGACACATGACATCGTGTGACCACACAGTTAAGGTGGTGTCTGGCAGGGTCCTCTGCCAGAGATTGACATTTCCCTCTTTGTACTTAGTATTTTTTGGGGGGGGTTACTATGAAAATCTGTAACTATTCTGTTTCTGCTTGAACTTTTACCTACTAATTCTAGTCCCTCGACTCTACTTCTTCCCATCTGCTCCATCAAGCAGGGGAACTACGTTGTGGCAATCCTTACTGTGGGTTCTAGCCATGCTTTTGTATTCCCTCATTCCTCGTTTGTTATTGAATTGAATTCTTCTGTTAGGAAGAAAAGTCCCTTGTCCCACTTATTTATTTATTTATTTTTGAGACACAGTCTCACTTTGTTGCCCTTGGTAGAGTGCTGTGGCGTCATAGCTCACAGCAAATTCAAACTCTTGGGCTCAAGCGATTCTCTTGTCTCTGCCTCCCAAGTAGCTGGGACTACAGGTGCCTACCACAACACCCAGCTATTTTTAGAGACGGGGTCTTGCTCTAGCTCAGGCTGGTCTCGGACCTGTGAGCTCAAGCAATCCATCATCTCGGCCTTCCAGAGTGCTAGGATTACGGGTGTGAGCCATCATGCCTGGCCTATTTGTTAATTTATTTGTTGGAATCCTGGATATTTAGTTTACTTAGGGGGTTATACTCCAATATGTATTTCATTACCAAGTTGTTCTAACCCTCGGCTAGATTTCGTACCACAGTAAGGCAGACGGGACCACATCTTATCCTTACAGGTTGCCTCTTGTGTGTAAGACAAAGGCAGTGATAGACACATGGCAGGTACTTGGTTCATCCATTTACTTGTTCAACAAATTACATTTCAGGGTCTTCTTTTCAGTGCTAGTGTCACAAGAAATAACACTCTTGTCAAGAAATAACCACTCCTCTTCTCAAGTGGTTTACAGTCTACTTAGCAGAGACTCACACACATGTCCTCAACTCCCTCCTAAAAAGTATTTGGCAAGTACAGTAATGGCCCAAATGGGCATATAGTAAACTCTATCTGGGGGAAAAGGTGTGGAGTGACTGGTGGGCAGTAAAGACTTTCTCAATACCCAACAGCATCTGTTCCCCTTTCTACTCCACTGCTCACTCTACAAAAATCAATGGGCATATAAAATACCTAGAAACACACATTGTCACACAGTTAGCAGGAGCACCCAGCTCCTCCATCTATGAATCTAATTCCTCAGATCAAACCTCAAGGGCACACTATTTAGGAAGATTTAATGTAATAAACACAGACTCTTTATATAGTGATTATGTCCTTTACTAGGAAAATTGGAAATAACCAAGGTTTAAAAAAAAAATCTAAAAAGCCATTTGTCTTAATCCAGTCTTCAAATCCAATTCCAAAGTTTTTATTCTTTCCCAGGGAATAATGAAGAGCAAAGAAGGTGCATCATCAATCAAAGACAGGCTCCCTAAGTTTCTTTACTTAATTCAATGTTCTTTTACTGCTCCTACTGTATTTTCCAAACAAAGCTGCTCTTTTCTACCCATGATAGTTCAGCCCTGCAAATGTCCTCAGGAATAATAAACATTCAGGGCACATTTTCTGCCACAAATTACACTCTGCAACATTCTTCATCCAAAGCATTCTGAATTCCCAGCAAGCAGACACGTGTAAGAGACACTGCCTTACTGCGAGAACTGCACACAATGGAGAATTTGTACTCAGACACTTATTGACACTTAAACTGGTTAAGATTTAACTCCTACTATTGTTCTCAATGATGAATAAGCCAACTCCCTCCTGCACACACAACTTACATCAGGCACTTTAATTATAATAGTAAATACTGCCGACAGGAACGTTACTTTCACTGTTTCATATCACCCTTTCTAATTAATGTCAATGTGTCTTCCATGTTAGAGAGCACACAACAGACGCACATATGTGTTGTGTCTGTGGATGTCTGTGCAAATGCACAAATACTCGTGAATGCACACACAAATACGCTCATATGCACACAGCAGCCCCAGGTTAGTAGCCGTGTATACATATCGCTTGTTCAACCCCCCTGGTATGTATGTGAAGGCACGTGCATGGCATATAATCCTGTTGATTTCCTTTCGTTAACTTTTATAGGAGATTAAGATGAAAAGCTAAAAAAAGACAAGTAGACACTTCATGGAGTCTGTGATTAAGAGACAGAAGCTAATGAGACAGATGGGCTGATGCATAAAGGGAACTTCAGTGTGTCAGCCCACACTTGGTAAAGAGTTACACTGCTGCACCTTCTCCGGTGCAAATTTTTATGGTTTAGCATCTTGCTAATGTTACTGTTGTTCCTAGCCCACAGATTCCCCCCTCCTTTCTCTGCCCAAACCTCCCTAAATGAGGATGCTGCTGCTTTTTTTCTAAGAGTCTGGGTTTCACTCTGTCACCCAAGCTGGAATGCAGTGCTAAGATCACATCAATAGCTCACTTATAGCCTTCAACTCCTGGACTCAAGCAATCCTCCTGCCTCAGCCTCCAAAGTAATTAGGCCAACATGCCCACCCCAGCACACCCAGACCTCAAATTAGGATTATTAAATTAAATAAGATATAACATTCTTTTTCTTTAAACTGTTATTAAAAGTTTACTCCAAAGCAATATTTACTGCTAAATCATGTAGTTTACAGCATAACAGAAGAGTACCCTGCAGGGGTCCTGCCCCAGGGAGAGAGTCCTTTAAGACCTGTGGTAATAGCTGCGATCACCTGGGAAAAATGAAAGTAAAAAGGGCGAGAGGTAAAGGGACAGGACACACAGTGTAGAGTTTTAAAGAGTGGGCAGAAGGGTCCACCACTAGCTTGTAGGGCTTCAGCAAGAGGCCCTGAGTCTTTGTTCTACCCAGCTTTTACTGAAAGCTGTTTTCTTATTTAGCCAAGGGGGTAAGCTGAGGTAGGAAACGAGAACATCAGCAGTTTCTCCGAGTAAGCATGTTTAGTTCTTACTGTATCTATAATCATTAAGCATGTTTAGCTCTTACTGTATCTATAATCATTAACTTTAAGGGTCTGGGCAGCTTTGAGAAATCCAGAACCTGAACCTCGTGTGGAGGCAGCTTCTTGTTCATGGTGATGCACGAGATGCCCTGGGGGAGGTTAGAACCCTCTAATTTCTCTGTGGAACAGATGCAGTGGTGTCAGATCTCCTCTGAAGAATCAGTGCGAAAGAGGAATTTTCCCCTTTCTCCACGCAGAGGTGTTTGCCTCCATGGTTAGGGTACACGCCCTCCTGCCCGCATCTCAGGGCTCCACCCGTTTCCTAGATCTCTGCCCTTGCCATTATACAAACCCCAACAATGAGTATTTGCTTCTGGAAGGTTGTTTAGTGTTGACTGGGCAAGGGTCAGCCTGGTTAATGTTCCTTCCCAGGTCTTGCAAGCAGCTTCTGCTAAGCCGTTGTTCTTCAGAGTGCTTAACAGAGGGGTGTTTATAAGCTGTATTCCTCACATGCCAGGCTTCCAGTAAAAGCAGAAGTGGCTCAGACAAGTCAACTGTTATTTTAAAAATAAACTAGGTAGGCCGCACCTGTGGCTCAGTGAGTAGGGCCCCGGCCCCATATACTGAGAGTGGTGGGTTCAAACCCGGCCCTGGCCAAACTGCAACAAAAAATAGCCGGGCATTGTGGCGGGTGCCTGTAGTCCCAGCTACTAAGGAGGCCAAGGCAAGAGAATCGGCTAAGCCCAGGAGTTGGAGGTTGCTGTGAGCTGTGACGCCAATGCCACGGCTCTCTACTGAAGGCAATAAAGTGAGACTATATCTCTAAAAATATATATAAATACATAAAAATAAAAATAAACTAGCTAAATTGTTTTCATTCTGCCTTGCTCAGCTTATTTTTCTATTTTTCCCTGTTTCCGGGGGTGCTTTCCCTTGCCACAAATGGGGTCTTTGGTTCTCATTTTCCCCTCTGTAGACAACTTTGGTATAGAGCTCACCAGAATATTTTTAGAAAAGTTCTGTAAACATAGAAATTCTATAAATTTCTGGGTCACAAAAATGAGCAGAAATGCTGGCCGCCCGTTGCTCGATGGTTAGAGCACCAGCCCCGTGCACTGGGGCTGGCAAGTTCAAACTCAGCCTGGGCCTGCTAAACAAAGAAAAAAAAGAGCAGAAAATATAATTCATAGGTACTTTTAAATTTTTATACTTTTTTTTTTTACTGTAAAGTGATTGTTTCTCTAAGTTATTCCCACGTGTGATTATTGTCCCTAATCGTTTATTCCATGCTATAAGAAATTGCTGATCTACAAAAACAGCATACACAGAGGGTTCCACAATTTACAAAACTTTTTGTTGTTGTTGTTTTGAAACAGGGTCTCACTCTATCATTCAGGCTAGAGTGCAGTGGTGTCGTCTAGCTCACAGCAGCCTCAAACTCCTGGACTCAAGGGATCCTCTCGCCTCTGCCTCCTGAGTAGCTGGGACTATAGACAGCGACCACCATACTCGGCTACTTTAAAAAAAATTGTCGAAACAAGGGTCTGACTTGAACTTGTCTTAAATTCCTGGCCTCAAGCTATCTCCTTGTCTTGGGTTCCCAAAGTACTAGGGTTGTGGGCAAGAGTCACCGCACCCAGTCTACAAAAACATTTTTGATTTTTTTTTTTTTTTTTGAGACAGAGCCTCAAGCCGTCACCCTGGATAGAGTGCTGTGGCATCACAGCTCATGGCAACCTCCAATTCCTGGGCTCAAGCAAGTCTCTTGAGCAAGTCTCCTGCCTCCCAAGTAGCTGGGACTACAGGTGCCCGCCACAACGCCCGGCCATTTTTTTTGATTGCAGCCGTCATTGTTGTTTGGCGGGCTCGGGCTGGATTCGAACCCACCAGCTCAGGTGTACGTGGCTGGCGCCTTAGCCCGTTGAGCAACAGGCGCCGGGCCAGCATTTTTGAATTATTATCTCACTTGATTGGCACATCAAACCCTGTGAGATAGATAGTATAATTATCACTATTTTATAGAGAGAAGGAGAGAAAAAACCCTTAAGTGATTTCTGTAAAGTCACAAAGCTAGGGAACTGATTGCAGAACTGAAACTCAAAACCAAAATTTTTTGATACCAAATCTCGTTTTCTCCTACTACATAAATTTTATTCACTTTCTGTTTTACTTTGATAATACTTAGTAGTATCCTATAGGAACTCTGGTCATTACCTAGAAATTCTTTGTGTTTCCAAATGAAACTGAATGTTTAATCTCTAACTTTGTTTTTATATTTAATAGTTCTCTTTTCTGGTTAAGCTAAAACGCCCAGGTTCTTTATCATCTGCTTCCTTTATTCCCTGGACTCTCCCTTCCGAGAGATGTGATGTTCTGTGATCTGATGATCTGCTTATTTCTCACTGTGTTGATTCGTGTCTTTTTGCTTTTTTAGTATTGCTGCACATATTGTCCAGTATTTTTCAATTTTATCCACTAGTGCATTTCCATGTTTTTATTATAATAGTCATCGCAGTGGTTACTCTCATTCCAGAAAACCTGAAGAGTTCTACACTGTTATTCAGCTGCATTTGTTTACTTCTTGAATCTTCCTTCCCTGTTCCTGTCCCTACCAAGATCCTCGAATTAGACAGAAGGGTTTTCCTTTCTGGTCTCAGTTCATCTTTCCAGAACTAGCCAAAAGGTGCTCTGCCTTAATTCCTTTTTAGCTTACTGCTTTCTGATGTCGTGAATTCTTAACTACAATGTTATCCCTGCGCAGAGGGCAAGAGGAGGAGGTGGCTTTAAAAAGGCAGATCTATTTATATGCCAACATAGCCTGATGACTAGACTACTGGGAAAAGAGAGAGAAAGCGCAAGATGACAGCTCAATGGGAACATCAGACAAGCCCACTGCTTTGGGGAGGACACAGGAGATTCTTGCTTCTGGTCATTGTATCAAGGCTGTGACAGGGAAGGTGAGAGCTTCTGGGGCTGAAGTTCACACCGTCTGAACAGTAGAGAGGGCAGACCATGCTCCCTTCTTGTTGCCCAATTCTACTTTCCCTGCGGTTTTAATTGGATTATTTTGGAATCTGCTATTTCTGTCTCGCTCCTTTTCCCCAAACTGTCATATATGTGCTGCAGCCCAACTATTTCACAGCTGCCAAATTTCACTCCAGAGATGGCTGTATTTCAGTGGCAAGTGAAACGATGATCCCTGTTTGCCACCTGAATACCCATTTAAGAGGTTAAGCATCTGGAAGGGGACTGCCTTTGTGCAGGAAAGGAGTGGTTTTGTTTTATTTTGTTTTATCATCATCCCTGGAGGAGCGGGTAGGTCATTAACTCCACCTGAGCATGGAGGAGGACACACACACACCAAACAACTCTTGACACATACAGTAAAATGCACAGGGAACCTATCAACAGTGACCGCTTTTAATAGGTTCTTTCCCACAGGGACTTCAAATTCTGGAATCATCAAGGATGTAAGATGATGATAATTTTTAGAAGTGAAAGAAGCCTCAAAGAGAAAATCACCCACATCGTAGATTAGGAACTTGAGACACAGGGTCACTGAGTCCCTTGCTCAAAGTGCTCCTGATCCCAAGTCCAAGGGCATTGCACTTGAACTTGGGTTAGTCCGCAGACATACTAGGAGGATCCTATCTCTGCCACATAAGCTAAAAGCTCCCGGTAACAGCATTGTGTTTCTTGTTTCATTTATTTGTTTTAGATACTAAAGAAAATCTCCACCAGAAAAAACAATGTGAGCAGAAGGAGAAAAAGATACAGCAGTAGTAGCAGAAGTGAATATCACCGAGCATTAAGGATGTGCCAGGCCAGGCAGCATTCCAAGGGCTTTTTTCTTTTTTAAAGTGCGACAGAGTTTTGGGCACCCTGGGTAGAGTGCCATGGGGTCATAGATCGCAGTTACCTCAAGCTTCTGGGCTGAAACCATCCTCTTGCCTCAGCCTCCCCCGAGTAGCTGGGACTGCAGCTGCCCAACTAGTTTTTCTATTTTTAGTAGAGATAGGGTATTATTCTTGCTCAGACTGGTCTTGAAATCCTGAGCTCAAGCAATCCACCCTCCTCGGCCTCCCACAGTGCTAGGATTACAGGCATGAGCCACCATGCCCCTACGTCATTCTAAAGGTTTATATGGACATAATTCTCACAGTGACCAGTTGCCCCCATTTTAAAGAAAAGAAAACTGAGAGATAAATGGGCGGCACCTGTGGCTCAAAGGAGTAGAGCACCGGCCCCATATGCCGGAGGTGGCAGGTTCAAACCCAGCCCCGGGCCAAAAAACTGCAAAAAAAAAAAAAAAGGACAATTTCTAAAGAGAAAGCAAGAGGGACAGAACATAAATGCCAAGTCATAGAAATTACCTTCCCAAATTTTACTAAAACATTTAGTGAAAACTTAAATAAATATCTATGATATATTTCTCATTTAATCTGAAGAGATTTTCTTTCTTAATACTGCTTAGCATATAGTTGTTTGTTTGCTAACTAAAAAAAGAAAAGAATACATTACTCCCAAGATATTCTATTATTTCCAAATCTTATAATTGTTGTTTCAATTATCAATGAATGAATGAGTCACTAAACACTGAGGAAAGACACTAATGATATTTGGAGCAGGAGTGGTCTTGAGTTTGGGAACTGAATAATCTTCATGTTTCCTCCCACTTATAAATCCTGTAACATCAAAAGCTAACACTCTAGAACTTAGAAAACATATTTAAGTGCTTCAATAGAAAGAAAAGATAGCAATATGAAAAGTACCAGAAAATATTGTCATTTGGGTAAAGCTATATCAAAGTTCTATTTCTACTTCAAGTTACTGCTTACACTTTCAACAGTGCAGTTTGCCAACATCGAAAGCAGCGTGAGTGTACTGGAGGTGAGGAAATCTCTGTGGCCTTCTGCTTCGGGGTCCCAGTATGGACAGAGAAAATAGAAGGCTTTAATATCAACCATGTTCTAAGGTGTTTTGCTCTGCAGGTGACAAAACATTCTATTTCATAAGTTACTGTAACTATGTGAATATTTTCCTTACTGACACCAGAAATTATATTATTAACAAAACTTTCAAAAAATAAAATGCTTCATACAGATGCCTGGTAAGTTATTTTAAAAACTCCAATGCACTCCAAAACACAGAAGGTGCCAAATGCCAAAAGAATGTATATGCACATTTTAAGGGGAGAAAAACTGTGTTAAAATGCTAACACTCAAGTCACAATTGACTTCTGCAATGACAAGAGATACATGGTACAATATATAACACAACAAATGTTAAGTCTTAAAATTTTCGTGCAGGTTTTTTCCTCTCTTAAAAATGTGTTTACATTTTTTTTGGGGGGGAGCCCTCTTTTCAAAAGCTATGCCTACATATAAAACAACACATACTCTGGAGTCCTTGACCCCAAATCTTTCATTTTGCCATGAGAAACATCTTAAGGTGTCTCAAAATAATGACTTCCCAAACTGGAGATGAAACAGGTACACTAGCTCGGACTGAAGGCGGTGTAGTAGAAAAGAGAACAATATATTTATGCTGAAGATAAATGTTATGGAGGTCTCTATTTTAAATATTTAATGGGAATCAATAGAATTTTCTTAACCATAGAGATGTTCATTACAAATGCACAAATGGGAAAAGCCCCTACATCCCAGAATGCACAGATGTGTCCTGCACTGGTGGGTGGGGAGGGCAGTGGGATAGACAGCTACCTGGACTGTCACAGAAAGGAACGACATCCAGGTAGAGTGCACACCTGATAGAAGTGTGAGCTCCAGAAGAATGGAGTTGACTGGGAAGGGACAAAATAGAGAAAGGGGGGCCACCAAAGGTAATAAATCCAAAGCCCCAAATCTAGCCTTTACCAAACTCCTGTCAAAGGCCAAAGGAAATAAAAATAATCTTTGAGTGGGTCTTGTTAAAAGGCCACTAAAAGTGCCCAGGAATGGAGGGAGGAAAGTAAGAAGAACCACAGTCCCACAGACCAGACAGAATAGATGGTTACTAAAGAGGTCACATGCGACCCCTGGAGAGAATATTCTGATCCGGAACCTAAAGTCTGTTTAAAGTGAATTAAATAAAGTTAATTATGTATGTGCACAAAAGGTAGCATTAATTATTTTAATCTCATTCCCTAGGGTGAATTAGGGTGGATAAAGTAAGAAAAGGGATACAGTTATAAAGAAATTAAGATAAATTGTTCTGGTGAAACGGTCACCTCCATTCTTCACATGCTGGTTAAGAAAAGAAAATATCGCTATATACCATGGTAAAGACAGAGTGCCACCCATTCTGTCTAATGTGTGCATATAGTCATAAAAAGTAAAACAGATTAGTTTCACAATTTCTTAAGGGCATGACTTGTCAATAGATGCGTTATTTAGATGACTAAATTGAGAGATCAATACACATAGCTGCTCTGTTTTTACTGGCCCTAGCAGCTGGGCATTGAAGGAGGCTCTAGTTCTTTCTGCTTTATGTCTCCCGGGCCAACAGGCCTCTCTATCCCCACTGGCTTCTTCGGTTTCAGCGCTGAACACCTCCTTTTAGGATGGTCCTGTGCAGCTCTCCTGGTCACCCGAGTGAGTTATGACGGAGTTGCCTATGATCTCTCTGAGGACTGTAAACTGCATTAGGGCAGGTCCATGCCCACCTTGTTGCCCTCCACATCATCAACACCTAGCTCTGGACAAGAACAAAGTAGCCCCCAGAAAAAGTATTCACCAAATGAATAAAGGAGTGATAAACAACTGAATGAGATTAGAATTTAAAGACGTTGTCTCAGTTTCTCACAATTCAAAAATTGCACATTAGTTCTACACTGGCAAAGTCCTGAGACATCCCGAAGTCCCTTTGGGGACTCTATGAATTGAGTTTGCAATAATAATTTGGCCTGATTTGCAGGTAAGTCTCCTAATGACTGCAAAAATAGCTTGGGCAACCATGTGTAGTGTATAGAGGCAACCAAAAAATGCTGAACCACAGATTTATGGGCATAGCACAGTTAAATATGGTTTAAAAGATTCCCCACGGTCCCGCCTCTCTGGAGAAGTTGACTCTGGGAAGCCCTTGATAATCAGTACACCTATATTTCCACACACCAGCTAGCGATCCACAGCGAAAGAATCATTCTCCATCTCTGTTTGAGACTCTATTGGTTCTGTAGTTTGGGAGGAAGCTAAGTGCTATCCAAATACCAAATGTTCCATATGGTAGTGTTATTACTGTGCTCACTACCGTTACACGCAGCCCTTCTACCTACACTCAGGAGGTGCCTCACCAGAGACTAGCAGAAGGAACATTATGAACTCTTTTCCTCACCTGTGTTTGCTGAAATGTTTACTGCCCTCTCTCCTTCCATGAACTTGTTAATGTTACTGATATAACAAATATACATGTATAAATACAAGTTTTATTTTCTTATTCATCCCCATAATCTCTTACAGGGGATAATTTATGACCCATGAAAGAGGAATTCTTTAGCTAACATGTCTTAATGAGGAATTCAGATGTTCTTCCTCTACTGAGAAACAGTGAGCTGCTGAAATTAGACTGGAGATTAGGGCTAAACAAACACAGCATCCGCACACACAATCTAGGGGCGACAGCCACGGAAAGGGAGTGCCCGAAGCCACAGAAGGCACCCTGTGCTTGTCTCCTTAAAGACAAGTAATTCTTTCGCCCCCTTTTCCTTTTAATTTTCAACCTAGTAACACAGACAAAACGTGGAGAGACTCACAACCCTATAGATTTCCCTTTCGTGTTTCTTTACATTGAGAAAGAGCTGGGCGGGAGTACAGGGGGGCTCTTAATCTACCTTCTTTCATTAAGTTAGTGAAATGAAGCTTATTTAGTAATGATGGGAAGAGATGAGCCAAGTAGGGCAGCTCACATATGGTGCCAGACGGTTAGTAGCTCACAAGAGGCCAGGAAGCTTGCCTGGCCCAAGGCACTTGCGGTGCCACAGGAACACGGCGGGCTGGGTGGGAAGGAGGCTCTGCTCTCACACAGCAGTGGTAGCTCCAAGGGCGCCCCTGGCCAGGTGAGAGAGACAGCAAAGCCTTCCAAGTGTCTGACTTGAAGACTTGAACCAGTCTCTTCAGGACCGGGATTACTCCATCAATTCAAATTAAAGCCATTCAGATGTACATTCAACTCTTCTTTTTTTAGATACCAGAGGAAGATGAAAAGAGGGAGGAAGGGAAAAATAATTTTACAAGATTGAAAGTATTTTGACAGTTCAGCGTTCTACCTTACATTTGTTTACTTCGATCATGATCATTTTCTCAGATGATTATACACTCTTTTGAAATAAGAGTTTTTAGTAACTTTAAGCATTTCATACCTATTTACTTGAAATAACACCCCAGGAGATGGGTACTATTATTAACTAAATGTTACAAATGTCGACATCAAGATGTAAAGGAGCTTGGCCAATGTCACACTTTGAGAGCTGGAATTTGCGCCCAGGCAGTCTGAAGCTTGCAGTCTTCTCTACTGAGACGTACAGACTCTGCATCATATGGTGCCACCATAATTATATTTAGTCATGTTCCCAATATTGGACATACATGCATACATATATATGCACATACATGTTTTTAACTAATGAGCAGTATAACTTCAGATTCATGTTTAATGATTTTATTAAATGCCTCTTTATTCTTTTTAAGAAATTAAACGCTAATGTCGCCACTGAAAAATTATTGTTATCTAGTGATTTCACAGTTGTCTAAAAATACTTCACCCAAAAAGAAAGAACTTAAAATTTCCTACTGCTTGATTTAATATTATTTCTCAAATGTCAAAATCTGGTAAGTTTTATGCATGCTGTTGTCTATAAGAGGAAGGCTCTTCAGAATAGGATGATTTACAGATAAATGACCCCACCCCAAAACAAAAACAAAACCCACAGAAACATCATTTTGCCTAATCAGTTGACAAAAACTCTTTCTGTTTTCCAAATTCCCAGTATTGGAAAATTGTGTGAAAGTAGATACTGTCTCATACCCTGCCTCTGGAAATATAAATTGGCATGACTGTATTGGAAAGTAATTTGGTAACAAGTTATCCAAAGTCTTAAAGCTTGAAAATTCTTCCATTTTCTCTGTGAAGGAACCATCCTACCGAAGCCATTAGCAACAGAAACTCATACAGAGAGCAGCAAGAACATTTTTTGGCAGCATAAAAGCAAAAGAAATCAGAAAACCACTCAATGTTCAACTAGTAGAGATCAATTTAATAAAGGATGGCTATCCAATGATATACTAGATAGTCATTAAAAATTATGTTGTAGAAATATATCTATGGCTATGAAAAATGTTGATTATTAGATTGTTCAAAGGAACAAAAGTTTAGATGACAGTACACACGTATTGTTTTCCACCATCTATCTGATGGTCATCACGTTAGCTAAATTTAGGAATGTTGCCTTCAGAATTACCCTTCTTTTATCAATGCCTTGTCATTTATTCTAATTAGTAATCTCAAAATAAGTGGAAGTTATTTTCTTTCCCACAAAAAAAGCAACGGTTCCATTTTTATAAAGGAGACAGGAAAAATGAATAGACAGGAAGTGTGTGACCATTACAAATAAGTGTTTATGTTGTGTGTCCGTATGTGTGGGAACAGACAGGTGCATCTGAATGATAATGATTTGGGGTGAAAGATTTTTGTAGAGATTTACCGGTAGCATGTGCTTTCATCACAAGGGAGAATCATAAGCTGTCAGCTCCTTCCAGTGGATCTTTTCTCACAGATTTTGCTTGAGTAGAAATGGTGGCAGTGGAGAATTTCAATGTAAGATGCCTAGACCTGTAATTACAAAGACTTGAGTTAGGCAGCTTCTGTCTTAGGCCTCCATTCACACTAGCTGAAGTCACACAAAAGAGAAAAATCAGATTGCATAATCTATCTCTCTCTCTCACACACACACACACACACACACAGAGTTCTTAAATCAGAATGTCAAAAACTCAGCAAGCAGAGACACAGTGACAAGGCACCCCTGGGGGTGAGCAGGTTCTGGCTGGAGCTGCTTCCCACCCTACCTCCTGAATTTAGGGACATCAACCATCAAAATGATCCTGTTCCACCCCCTCCTTCTCTACCTAATAATTCCAAAGTTTCAAAAAATAAAAAGTAATTAGTTCTTCTCCAGATAATGTCAGAAACATTGCTAAATTCCATGCTAAGATTCCTTCTAGCCACAAAGTTATGCAAATTCAATACATACATTTACTGTTTCGGCCTGACTTTTACTTTCTTCTTTTTTTTTTTTTTTCTTGAGACAGAGCCTCAAGCTGTTGTCCTGGGTAGAGTGCTGTGGCATCACAGCTCACAGCAACCTCCAACTTCTGGGCTTAAGCAATTCTCTTGCCTCAGGCTCCCAAGTAGCTGAGACTACAGGCACCCGCCACAATGCCCAGCTATTTTTTGGTTGTAGCTGTCATTGTTATTTGGCGGGCCCAGGCTGGATTTGAACCTGCCAGGTCTGGTATATGTGGCTGGCACTTTAGCCACTTGAGCTACAGGTGCTGAGCCATGACTTTCACTTTCTAAACTGTACATGCCTCTATTTGTGACTCAGATAAGGCATGATACCAGTAATATCCCAAATCATCAACAGCATTGCTGACACATTTGCTATGTTCCGAGTACCATGCTGAGTGCTTTACACACATTAGCCGAGTTCCCTGTACCCTGTGAGGGGTCTAGTAATCATTACTCCTCTGTACTATTGACGGAAAACTGAGTACGCACAGCCGGCAGGTGGTCAAGTCAGTTTATAAGCCAAGAATTTATAGAGGCCATGGTGATACTTCTAGTACTACTACACGATCTCTCCAAAATTCATCTTGCTAACAATACTTCCGTACTTATAATAAAGCTAAATATCAAATCAACATCATCTCATTTCCCCCAGAGTTGATATATTACCTAAGTCCTAATATTACTCTTTGTAGATTTGACTGCCCTTTGATTTTAATTTCCAACCTTAACTGAAACTATCATGTCCATATCTCAGTTGAGTATACATTGTGTTTTTAAAATGCCAGGTAATCCCAAATTCGGATGTCAAAATACTAAGTAAAAACCTAAAATCCACACTCTGCCTAAGTGCCTAAATGCTATTAGGAAGAAGGCAGATAATAAAACCAAAAAGCTATGTGTGAATCCCTAAATAAAGATGTATTAAATAAAGAAAGGGATTTCTAGCACATAACATAGCCATGATTTAAAAACTACTTGAACACATTGACCTATTTACAAATAGGTTATACCTACTATAGCTCTTAGAATCACTGCAACACCAAATATTGCAGGCAAATCAGACAGATACAGGCACATCAGGAAATCAACAAAATTATTTATCAGTCCCATTATAACTCCCCTTTGGTGTGCGTGAACATGTGTACGTGTTCATTTGCACTAGCCTGGTCATGCCTCTGCCCTTGCACGTGACACCCCCTTTAACATGCCTTTCCCTCTTTTCACCATCTAAAACATGCCTACTGATTCTTCAAGATCTACCTCTTAAGCTTCCATTCATTTGGGATGTTTTCTTCACCTCTCCCCTAATGTTTTCTGGAAATCCATGCAAAGTACATTCTACCCTACCCCATCCCATGTTCCCTATGTCAGCATTGGCTCCAACATCATCCTAAAGTCTTCCTCTTCCAAATTATGCCCCATAATCTTCCATCCAGCAAACCCATAATATCTTCTGCTTCCTCCCTTGTACCATCAGGGACCATGTGGCCTCCTATCTGGTCTCCCCGCATCCACCCTGCCACTCCAAGGCCCCATCCTCAGCTCCTCCCTAAGGCACTGCAGTGGCTTCACACTGAACTTAAGATTCCCAACATGGCCCCAGGCCCACAAAAGCACTGTGCTCTGCTGGGCCTTAGGCCAGTGGTTCTCCACCTTCCTAATGCCTCATCCCCTTAATACAGTTCCTATAGGTCGAGACCCACAGGATGAGAACTGCTGGCCTTAGGCCTTTTGCATGTGATCTCCTCCTTACTAAGACTTCTTCCTGATTCACCTCTTTACATCAAGTGACCTTGACTTCTTTTCTCTTTGAGCTCTGAGTTCAGTCTTCTTCTTTGCAAGGAGCCTTTCTTGACCTCTTGGCCGGGTCAGTACCTCCTACAACATGCTTTTATAGAATCACTCTCCCATTGGGTTCATTCGTTAATTAATGCCTATTTCTTTCACTAATTAATAAGTTCTGGGAAGGCAGAACTGTGTTCTTATTTTATCTTCAATATTCAATGCAGTGATCTGCACATTTTAGGCACAATAAAAATCTGATAAAAATGAGCTGACTAGATAAATGGATAAAACAAGAAGAGAAGGAGAAAGGGAGGAAGAATGGGATGACATTTCTCATCCATGATAATTTAATCACTGTTTGTTGAATTAATTTGTGCATGATTTTCCAATACACAGAGTATAATACGCATATTCCTTTGAAGAACGTGCAAGGGTCCCAGTAGCTGGGTCTTTCCTCCAGATTTGACCCTCTGCACCCCAAGTCCCTGTGGCTCCTTCACCTACCCTCCCCTCCTTCTGCTCATCTCCCCCCACCATCTCTTCTGTTCCCTTCAAACATCGTGTTTCCAAAGTCACTCAAGTCTTCAAGTCTCAGGGCTGGACCTGCTTTTCTGTGAAGACCTCCTTATGCCTTCTGGGAAGCCAGAGGCCTCTCCTCCCATTTTCCTGTAACACCTTGTTCCTATCCTTCTGAAAGTAATTTACCTTATCTTCTTATACTTGTTTCTTAAGTAAATCCATCTTTCCCACTGTAATCTAAGTCCTTAAAAGCAAGGAAGAGGTATTCCCTCATCAGAGTATGCCCAGAGTTTAGCACATCAGCCTGGTATATAACCTGTCAATAAGTAAATATAGGTTGATTGAATAAAACAGAAATATGTATATATACACAGCCATACACACACCTGTATATCCATCACACATGCCCATTGCATATGTGCAAAACCTCCAGACTTAGAAATTTGAAATATATTAACGTGGTATATTATTAATATGAATATAGGCTCGGCACCTGTGGCTCAACGACTAAGGCGCCAGCCACGTACACCTGAGTTGGCAGGTTCGAATCCAGCCCGGACCCACCAAACAACAATGACAGTTGCAACCAAAAAATGGCTGGGCGTTGTGGCGGGCGCCTGTAGTCCCAGCTACTTGGGAGGCAGAGACAGGAGACTCGCTTGAGCCCAGGAATTAGAGGTTGCTGTGAGCTGTGATGCCACAGCACTCTATCCAGGGTGACAGCTTGAGGCTCTGTCTCAAAAAAAAAACACTTGCATGAGCGAAAGAGGAGGGCCTCTCAAACCTGCAGATGAAAAGACTTAAAAACATTATCAACCAATCTCATCATGTACACTTCATTTGGATCCTGATTACTTTTTTGAGACAGAGTCTCACTTTG
>CAUYON010118334.1:0-10178 GCA_963573935.1 Arctocebus calabarensis
GGAGTTGCAGGCTCCTGGGACATTTGGTTTCTATTAACTGTACAAGCAATGTTTCAGGTTATTGTCAATGTGTGTGTGCGTGCGTTTGGTTTAATGAGCACCGAGAGCAACAGCAGTCTTAACAGGATAGTGGAGCAAGTATGTGAAGACATTAGAGCTAAAACTTATCAGTGTATTAAAAAATATATATAAATCAACCCAAATATTTACAGGTCCTGGGCTCTCCCAAGCCTGAGGTTTCCCACGCTTACAGAGGGCATCCCTATGCCGTGTCAGCTTTCTCCTTTCAAAGCCAAAAGCATCCTAAACCAAACACGAGCCTCGCGTGTCCATGGCTTCTCTCTGATTTACACATCAATATTTTTGTGACTGTTGATTTAGCCCAGTCATCCCTGATTGCACCTTACTGGAGGAACCGTCTTCAGATTCTCCCCCCTGGGAGGCTGTCAGGGTTGCCCATGGCTGAGTGGGCTGAGATGTTACACTCTGCCCTCTAACGTCAGAAGACACTTCCCTGTGCTTTCTCAAACTTCAGTTTTGCAATATAGTCATGTAAATACAGGGGATCCCACCCTAAGTCACCCCTAAAGTCGCCATGGGAAATTGTAGCTCAAGATACCTTTATTTACAAAATATTCATTACAAGTTTTACAGGGAGGTGGCCAACACATAAAGAATGTTTTGTAAAAACTTTGTAAAATTTTGATGGCACTACTGCGCTCCAACCTGGTCAACAGTGAGATCCTATCTCTGAAACAATAACAACAACAAAAAAGCCACACAGACTCGACAGTGTTATGTACTTGCAGGGGTCCAGGAGGGCCTGGTTTTACATCACTGCTTTCAGGTGCCAAGGCACTTGAGTGTTGTCCAGGGAAGACAACACTCAATTTGGGGACCAGTGGTGATAATTTCCTATCATCATGTATCTTTCTATGATTAATGCCTCATTCCCCCAAGTAGTCACTCGGCTTTGGAGTTCAAGGACTTGGGTGGAATTCACCTTCTAGACTTGATGCTAAGAGGATCTGGGCCCTCTACCCTCAAGATTTTCCAGTCTAGGAGGAGCTAATGTGGATGCTGTTAACTTTAATACCATCCAACTTCTATTTCTGCTGAAATAGTAAATAAACATCACAGGAGAGCCATCGCTTCTCATGTAGAGGGAGGCTTCTCTGATGATGTAGTATTTGATCTGTGACTCTGAAGGATAAATGATGATAGCAGGCACAGAATGGAGGCTGGCATGTGAGGCTCCTGGGTAGACACTACTCTGGAAGGATTTGGAGGCTGGAAAGAGCCTTGTCCACTTTGGAAAGCAGTAGGTCACATGTTACTAGCCAAGAGGAGCACAGTGAAGTTTGGGGAAAGAAGCATTAATGTTAGAATCAGACTGTGAAGGACTAAATTTTGGTGAAAAGTGATTTGAGTTCCAATTTATCAAAAAGAGGAAGCCACCATCTTGGTTTCTGCACAGAAATCTGTTGGTAATTTTTTTCTTTTAAATTGCTTGAATCACTTTGGAACTAATGGAATAAGAGATGTGAGGGGAAAGGGTCAAATGTGATGAACTGACAGCTAATTTAATTAGCTGCGAGGCCTATGGGGGATGCTGTTAGTCCAGACTAGGAGCAGGTTTGGGAACGGAAGGATGGAAAAGGCAGTGAGGACTTGGTGTTGGTCATATTAAATCTTTTTTTTCTTATAACCCAAGGCAGAGACCTGTGTCGTATGGGTATCCTGGAAACAGACAGACTACGGGGCCCAGGCATTGAGGGTCTTCACTGTGAAACTTAGCATTGCTAACAGCTTACCATCTATACTGCCCTTTATAAAGCATTCTACATGCATGATCGCATTTGAACCTTGGTAAACCCAGGGAGGTAGATATAGCCCTGTTACAGATGAGGAAACAGAGAATGCGTGAATGTCAAATGACTCGCTCAAAATCACATGGCTAGTAAATGTCAGGGTCCGGCTCCAGACCTGAGTTTTGCAATTTCTACTTAGTCATTTTCCAGTGTGGCAGAGGATGGATTCAAAGGTAAGAGGTGAGCCTCCAGGCTTCTCAACATGCCAGCCTGGCTGTTTCGAGAGATGGGCTCTTTGGACTCACGACACTAACAGAGCTATACAACTTCTTACGTTCACAGTGTCCACGGTAGAACAATGAGAAACAATCAGGTGACTTGCTGCTTCACCGTTCTGGGACAGATATATGAGACTATCTCTGAGATCTTGGAAGGACTTCGAGATTGATGAATTACTGATGAACTGTGACTCATAGGACTATTGGAAAGAGGGTTAATCTCTGCTATGGTTGGAATGTGTCCTCCAAAGTCATGTGTTGGAAACTTAATCCCCAAGGCAATAGTGTTGAGAGCAGAGATCTTTAACAGGTGACTAGGTCACGAGGTCCCTTCTCTCATGAATGAATTCATGCTGTTATCATGAGAGTGAGTTCCTGGTAAAAAGGATGACTTTAGCCCTTTTCCTCCCTCCTTCCTCATGTTCTCCTGCCCTTCTGCCTTCTGCCATAGGATAATACAACAGGGAGGTCCTTTCCAGATGCAGGCCCCTCAACCTTGGACTTGCCAGTCCCCAGAACCGTAAGAAATACATTTCTTTTCTTCATAAATTCCGCAGTCTGTGGTATTCTGTTACAGAAGCCCAAAACGAAGTAAGACAATCTCCTGCAAGGGATGTTGGGTGGGAGGCATCATTCTTTGAGAAAACTATACATCTGTATTTGAATTGGGGGAATAGGTTAGAGAAGAAAAGACTGCATCTGATCTCTGCAGTTTAAGCCTCTCTCCATTTTGATAACCAAAATCTGGAGAGCAAAAGAAAGGGAAAGAATATCAGTGGCCCGGATAAAGAATATTACTTTATCGGCTCCCATTACCCCACTCTTGCCCCCAATTGATACATCTTTTCCTTCTAGACCCACTGACAACAGCTACAAACCAGAGAAACCCAGTATCTGTAGTACCAGGAGGCATCTTCAATACCCCTAGACTCAGCTCACCTGTTTCCTAGAGACCACGGATTGAAAGTTTCTGGGTGTCACTTAGGATACTGTCCCTGAGGATTCCATGTTTCTGACTATGCAATCGTTGTAAAAGGATAAAGATTCAAGGTAGTAATCTAACCCCTCTGTGCTTATTTAAGAAGCTAAGCTTCCAATACCAGCTGCAGATGTCACTGAACATCCTCTGGAGTTTTCTTTGAAGCCAATTCTTATCCTACTAAGATTAAGAGCAAACACAGTAATAAATGGGATAGGATAATTTTGTAACTTTATAGTTAGGGATCTCTTCACTATGAAGCTGCTGGTTTTCTTGGGCCACACGACCATCTCTGCATTTCCAAGGCTTTTATTTTCCCCAATTCTGTTCCACTTTGTAATCTTTGGCTCATTCACAGAGACTTTTTCTACACAGACCGTGCCAAGGCTAATTTTTTTCATCTTCCCAAATGGTCAATTTCCCACTTAGCAATAACTGGCTTCTAGCTGTTTTGCAGAAGTCGTGCTTTGGAGAAATTTGTTCTAAAGTGCAAAATTAACCAACCACATTTCCTGAGAGGTCTATTTCTTACCTGGCTGAACAGGGAAGGTTCCCACCTCCCAGATTCACACATGCTCACAAAATCTTTGTGATCGGCTCAGTGCCTGTGGCTCAACAGGCTAAGGCGCCAGCCACGTACACCTGAGTTGGCAGGTTTGAATCCAGTCTGGGCCGCCAAACAACAATGATGGTTGCAACCAAAAAATGGCCGGGCATTGTGGTGGGCACCTGTAATCCCAGCAACTTGGGAGGCGGAGGCAAGCGACTCGCTTGAGTCCAGGAATTGGAGGTTGCTGTGAGCTGTGATGCCACAGCATTCTATCCAGGGTGACAGCTTGAGGCTCTCTCAAAAAAATAAATAAATAAAATAAAATAAAAAGCTTAAAAAATATATCTTTCTGATCATTTACTTATAATTCTGCTTAGACTCAACTTGAAAGAGGTGTGGGTTTTTTTTTTTTTTTAATCCCACTTCCTGCAGCCTAAAAAATCTGATGGCTTCTGATCATTTGAATTTTATCTTTCTACTTTGGGAGCCACACGGCACAATTATATTTCTTAGTTAAACAAATGGACGACAGAGGGATTCTTATGTTTTTTAAAACGGAAGCTGGGGTTGGTGATGGGAATGCCTGATTTTTCATGATGAGGGTGGTTGGGGTCGGCAAACATTATCCCATGGGTTAGAGGCGAGGCCTTGGAAAGTAGTGCCCATCAGGGTATGCTCCTTCCTACCCTGGAGTCTTTGTTTGACTTGGGCAGCCAAATCCTTGAACCCCACGGCGAGGCTCCCTTCTGGGGAGCAGAGCCCAGCCCCTATACCTGGCACAGGTCCTGATTTCAGCAGAATTGTTCCCTGACATGACCTTGGAGAAGGTTCCAAAGCACACTCCCCACTTCTCCACTCTCTGGATACCTCCAGAGCGAGTTTGCCTCCGGGCCCCACGTAGGTGGGCCTGACCACAGAGGGATAGCTCAGTGTCCTTTTATGAATGCCTGGGAAGGAAGAAGGGAGTGTGTCCAAAGGGCCCAGATGTGAGTAATCAGATGATGAGAAGAATCACAATGGCGCTTGCCGCTTCCCCTTCACCTCCACGATTCTTCCCCTTGCTGGATGTGGCCACCTCTTCCCTTTGCAACTTTGGCTCTGATGACTATGAAGAGCCTTCCAACAGGCCAGCGGGAGGTCTGCATTTGAAAAACCAATCATTTCCCCTACTGCTGAGAAGTGCACCAGAGAGACCTAACCTCTGCTTCACCTTGCGTAATGAGGACTTGGCTTATAGCAGCCTGAAAGAGTAATCTCCTGATAGACCTCCTGAGAATCCTGTTCTGGCTCATTTGCGAAGCTTTAAAACAATTGTGAGTCTTCGGCCAAAGCCTTCAGGGGCCACCCACGCCGGACATGAACCATTTGTGAGTGTATCATTCACAACCCACCAACAATGCCACCCACAGACTTCATCGGGACCCAGGGGCTTTCAAAGAGGGGAGAGTAACTTCAGCCATGGAAAGAAGCCCTACTTAACTTCATCCGCTTACTGGAGGGTGTGTATCTGGTCAAGCCAAGAAGTCAGACTCTGGCTTCCTTTGAAATCCTTCCTGGTGATAGCATTAAACTAGTAGGTACTTGGTTTCTTAATCCCCTACCCCAGATTTTCAACCCAAACCCAGGACCCTGGAGAGCAACAGAATTATCACAAAGGGTCCTAGAATTCACGTTTACACATGATTTTCCCATCAGAGGCTATTAAGGGTACAACTTGATAATACGGAATATAAGCAAATTTTTATTTTTACTTTTCAAAGGGGTTTCATGTGCTCAAAAAGTAAGAATCTCTGTTCAAAAGTCACCAAAAGAGATCAGAAGAAGTCCATTCTTCCCTAAACCACTTGGATGGCTCAAAAGTACTGGATTGTCAGTTACCCCACCAAGTCTAGGCTACCCAAACCCTTTACCTAGGCAGAAATATACTACTTATTTTTTTTAATGATCAAGCAGAAAGATACTTCCAAATTCCAGAAATGCAGACCTCTAGTTATGGGCACAGCTGGTTTAGTTCATGTTCCTTTCCCACTTAAAGAATGTTAAGATAAGCTAAATTTGATTAGAAGGAGACTTATGTGCCCAACAAGCATAGTTTTGGAAAGAGATTTGGTTTCAATACTGAGAAATAAGCTTTAATCTGTCAGGTTAAAAAAAAAAATCTTCCTGGGAATTAATAATACAAATAGCACAGTGCTTTCTGAAATTCTATAAAAGAATTTAATTACCTTCTATTGTGTCAAGCTGTGGATTAATTTCAATTTTCAGAAGATCCCAGGACTCAAGAGTCAGGGTTTAAACTCCTTCTGAGAAAAATAAATACTAAACCCTGAACCTGTCCTGTGACGAATCCCATTGACCTTGTTGCATGGCGACCAACCGGTCCCAGTAGGGGGATCTCCTACTTGGTTCAACACTGAAGTGCCCAGAAACTTAAACAACCTTGAGACCAGTTTATGTAAAAACTATATGAATATTTCAAATGCTTAGCATCTAATTAAAAACAGACTCCATAAGATTAGCTCTAGACTGTAGGCAGGTGGTAGAGTCACTATTATGCCTTATAATCACATTCAGGCAAAGGGTGGACGTTTGAATTAATAGAATCAGCTACAAGGTCACCACCATGCAGTCTGGGTGGGCTGACTATGAAGCCCGTGTCAGTCTCTGGTGCCACATAATGCCAGCTTATATCTTAGAGGCAATGCTCTGTGTGACAGCATGAGTCGAGCACCACAAATCGGGGATGTAGTGGTAAGAATTGCACAGTGGGTCAGGGGAGCTAGAGGAGAAAGCTTCTAGGGTAATCCTTTAAGAACACTGCAAAAAGCAGCTGTGTATGAAAGAGCTCAGGTATTCATCCTGGGCCACAGTGAGGAGTCTCCTAAGCCTAAAAAGAATGTTTCCAAATAGTTATAACAATAAGACTTGTTAAGAAATGTATCTAGGAAGACATCTCCCCAAGGCCTTTGGTCTCGCCCCAACAACACACATTCCCAGAAGGCAAATGCCCACCTCCCTTGATGGGATTTCCCAGAAGTTCCCGCTAGGAGGTAATGAACTTGCCTAGATGGTTTCACACAGTGGAAATTGTGAGATTGATTTTGAACATATGCATCTGTCTGTGCTTGCAGAAATGCCCTCCTCCATACAAATCATTTGCTCTTTGGATAGCCCCATGAGGTAGGGACGCCTTAAGACCTGCTTTCTCTATAACAGAAGAAAATGATCACATCTCACATTATTGCAGCCTGGTGGTAAGTTGCACTGGTCCCTTCCTAAGGGTGAAATAAAACCGGAGGGAAAATGAAAGCGAAGGATATGGGAAGACTGGGAGTGATGCAAAGGAGCATCAACTTTATTTGCTAAATATGAAGAGGAGAGTGGGACCCTTCCTCTGGGTCTCCCATGCCTGCCTGCATCCTCTCACCGACCTCACTGACACTGTGTGTTTGTGCAGGCACAGGGCAGGGACCTTGTCTCCATAGTCTGATTCCAAGTCCTTTAGTTATACCTGGGACACATTCAGAACAGTGTCAGTGCTCTTTAGTAAGCAGAAAGAGATTTCACTTCAAAGATGGTTTAAGGCAAGTTGGTGCTCACCTGTAAGTCCGCAATTCAAGTTAGAATAATTGCAAAGAAGAAGACCTACCAGATAAAGGAGAGTCAGATTTTTCTAGATTTTTCCTGCAGTCTCCTCAACAGTATTTTCTAAGGTAAATTACCGTTTTAGCCTATGATGGGTAAAGACCCACTTTCTTAGAGGTAAGAGCTTGCTGACTGGCAACCTTTGCACCCAGTTAAAAAGAAATTCATGTATATTGTGGAATACTATGCAGCCGCTAAAAAGATGGAGGCCTCACATCTTTTTGTATTAACCTGGATAGAGTCGGAACACATTCTTCTTAATAAAGTACCACAAGAATGGAGAACTAAAGATCCCATGCACTCAATTCTAATATGAAGCCAGTAGACCCTCTAATACATAAGAGAAAAATTCAAATCAATTCAAGATGGGGGGCAGGGGAACCAGGGAGTGGGGAGAGGGGAGGAAGGGGGTAGTTGGGAAGCTCCCACTTAAGGGGCACAACCTTACGAGTATGGCACACCTCTTGGGGGCGGGACACAATTATAAGAGGAACTTTACCTATCAAATGCAAACCATGCAACCTAATTCTCTGCACCCTCAATTAACCTGAAACAATAAAAATAAAAATAAATAAATAAGTAAATTCAAAGAGGTAGTTCAGGCTGCAACCAGGGGGATTCTCCCAAAGATATTATCAAGTGACATGCACGAGGTTGAGGTACAAAATATGATTTAAAGAGTTTACTTGAGCCAGAGTGAGAACAGCTGCTCCTCAGAAGACGCCTCTCTAAGCATTCTGGCAGGTGAGCTTCATTCAGCCTTTATTACACGCAGGTATTTAAAGGCAAACAAGAAGCACAGGAAAGGGGCGGACACAAGGTTATCAGGAATTCTCACTGGTTGACAGGAATAACATTGATTAGTGATTGGCTGGGCCGTGTAAAGCTATTGGGTGTGGGTTTTGTTTCAGTGTGGTATTATTAGTTGAGTTTATACTACTTGTAGCTATAGCAAACAGTTTCAGGAGATAAATACATATAATAGCTTAAAGAGGGGAGGAGGATCTGATTGCTATTTCATTTTAATGTCTCTCTGGGCCTGATAATTTAAAAGGTCTCTCACTGCTCAGATAAAAGTTCTGTTCTTTTCTCTCTCTATATATATAAATTTGTATATAAGTGTGTTTACACATATTACCAATACTATTAGAGGCAATACTTTTTTATCATTTTTTTTTGAGGTTTTTGGCCGGGGCTGGGTTTGAACCCACCACCTCCTGCATATGGAGCCAGCGCCCCACTCCTTTGAGCTACAGGCACCACCCAGTTTTTATCATTTTTTTATTGCATGTAATATATATTTGAATATATATTTAATATATACAGAGGGTACCAAAAAAGGTATACTCATTTTAAGAAATGAAGAGCTGTATTAAAAAACTATCATACTGCGCGGCGCCTGTGGCTCAACAGAGCAGTGTGCCAGCCCCATATGCCAGAGGTGGCGGGTTCAAACCCAGCCCTGGCCAAAAAATAAAAAATAAACCATCATACTTAATATATACTGATAATGAAAGATGAATATATACTGATAATGAAAGATGAATACAAAGTCACTGAGCACTTCTTGCAATTGCCAGAGTCAAAAGTGACTTGAAGATTACAAATGTAAAACAGTTTTTTCCTTTCTTCAAATGTGTATCTCTTTTTTTGTTTAAATCACTCTGTATTTAAACACCTATTTAATACATATATTTTTAACTTCAAGATTTGCCCCATGAAAAGTCATTTTTCTTTCTTTCTGTTAAAAGGAAAAGAGCTTTTCAGGGCCAGGTACAGTGGCTCACACCTGTAACCCCAGCTACCGAAGAGGCTGAAGTGGGGGGATCACTTGAAGCCAGGAGTTCAAGACCAGCCTGGGCAATATAGTAAGAGATCCTGACTTTAAAAATGTTAATAATAATAATAATAATAACAACAATAAAATGATTTTTTTTTCTTCTGGGTAGATAACAAGTGATGGGATTACAGGGTCAGTTCAGAAGTCTAATTTGAATTCTTTCAGGAGTCTCCATATTTCCCTCCAAAAAGGTTGTATTAGTTTGCAGTCCCACCAACAGTGTAAAAGTGTTCCCTTCTCTCCACATCAATGCCAGCATCTTCAGCTTAAAGGATAATAAATTAAACAATAAAAGGAAAATGAGTAACATTTAAAAAACAACAATAATAAATTTTTAAAAAAAGAGTTTTCCGAAGGAAATGTAATTTCAAAGATGTTTTGTTTCAAATGAGAAGTTAGACCATACCTTGAAAAATATATTCTGCTTTTGGTCTAGTGGCTAAAATGCTGAGGGGACTATTTTTGCTTTTATTTTTGACAGAACAGCTTAATGGGAGTTTTCCCTGAATTCCAGCAATCTTACTGATACCAGCTTTAGATTTTTTTTTTTTTTTTTTTGAGACAGAGCCTCAAGCTGTGACCCTGGATAAAATGCTGTGGCATCACAGCTCACAGCAACCTCCAATTCCTGGGCTCAAGCGAGTCTCCTGCCTCTGCCTCCCAAGTAGCTGGGACTATAGGCGCCCGCCACAACGCCCGGCCATTTTTTGGTTGCAGCCATCATTGTTGTTTGGCGGGCCCTGGGGCTGGATTCGAACCCGCCAGCTCAGGCTGGTGCCTTAGCCCGTTGAGTCACAGGCGCCGAGCCCTAGGTTTAGATTCTAAGTGAACACTGTGGTTCTTAGATGGACCAAATGAGTTTTTGCTCTTTTTTTTTTTTTTTTTTTTGTAAGACAGAATTTATTCACAGAAAAGAATGCAGAAAACACTAACGCTCCTGGTAGAGGGAGAGAATTCTAGTGGGGAGAGAGAAGCTCTCTCCGTTTCTCTCCCAGTCTTTCCCCATCTCCTCCTTTAGGCCTTTAGTCTCAGGGTATATATAGGTGTATGGGTTCCTTGGCCAGGAAACAAATGA
>CAUYON010118338.1:0-13317 GCA_963573935.1 Arctocebus calabarensis
AATTTTCACTATCTCTGAAAAGTAGCTACTGGTAAATTCAGATGAAGAAAGTTGGGTGAATTGGTGGTGCCTGTGGCTCAAAGGAGTAGGGCGCCGGCCCCATATACCAGAGGTGGTGGGTTCAAACCCAGCCCCGGCCAAAAAAAAAAAAAAAGAAAGAAAGTTGGGTGAAGATATAGAAGCTCAAGGATTTAAGGAACCAACATGGTAGATCAGTAGAAAGAGTGAAATCCAGGATTTGAATCCGCATCTGCTTAACTTCAAAGCTCATGCTCTTTCCTTCAAAATTCGCTTTCCAAAAATACAAAATAATTGCTCTATTCCACTAAGCTTTGACATGTCACTCAGGCACTGCACTTACTTAAGTAATACTTTGCAAACTGCACAGCAATGCAGCTGTTTCACAGACAGACATTTCTTCTAAGGCAAATGATTACTGAAAATCACCCGAGAGTGCCTGTGGTAGGTGGTCAAGGGTATTTTAGGCGGTTGTATCACAGAGAGGACATACGATTAAATGACCTCTCCACTCTTTTTCCTCAATTGTCCCCAACTTCCTACTCCAGCTCTTCCCCCAGACATCTGGATATAAACACCCATCCTCAAACATCGCCCAAAACCACATATCGTGTACCCAGTCCTGGATATGAATCTAGCACTATTTAGGACAGAAATGGCCAGCAAGATCTACAGAGAGCTAGAAAGCTACAGATAGGTCAGAGTTGCTCTGTGTGGAGAGACACCACACCTAAACATATTTTCAGCTTGGGGAAATAAAGAGAAAGAACCAACAGAACCAGGCCATGGTGTACCCAAGCCCACTTGCACATAGGAAAACATTTGTCCTCAAAAAAAAAAAAAGAGGCCGGGTGCTGTGGCTCATGCCTGCACTCTTGGAGGCCAAGACAGGTGGATTGAACTCCAACTTAGGAGTTCGAGACCAGCCTGAGCAGGAGTGAGACCCCCGTCTCTACTAAAAATAGAAAAAGTAGGTGTCTACTAGTGCCTGCAGTCCCAGCTACCCAGGAGGCTGAGGCAAGAAGATGGCTCAAGCCCAAGAGAGTCTGAGGTTACTGTGAGTGAGCCATGACACCACGGCATTCTACCCAAGGTGACAGAGTGAGACTCTTGTCTCAGAAAAAGAAAAAAAAAAAAAGCAAAGCAAAGAGATGATGGGAAAATTCATCATCCCCATTCCTGCACAACTTCCCGGGTGCCTACGTTAAACCACCTTCCCTTCAGTATTTGTGTGGATTTAGGACCCTGCCTGGTAGGAAAAGTGGGAATCCAGAGGAACCTGATCTGCCACTACATGACAATCTCCCTGGGGAGGGGGAGGAGGAGACGCACTGGAGTCTGCGGGAGCACAGGCCCACAGGAAGGAACATTACCATCTATGTCGGAATGAATGACATCAACGAACTGTGCGTCACTGGGATCCAATCTGTCCTGGGGAGGTTTTCCGTTGAATAAAGGGCCCGCAGGGTCGAGACCTGGAAGGAAAACAGAGTTGCTTGGCAGCCCCACACCATGAGTCACCGGTAGCCAGCCAGGGCTTTGATCCCTCAGATAAAGATGGCTCCCAGGCTGCAGGGCACCCCTGGGTGGGCGAGCACACACATTCCCAACCTGCTTTGTCAAGACTTCTTTCCATAGCCCTGCAGCTTGTTCCCACAGTGGGGACGGTTACCCCGGCAGTGCCCCAGGACTGCATCCAAACTCCATCATGCAGAGCTCGACAGCTGGGAACTCGCACATACTGGGATGGGGGTGTGGTGAAACTGGTCCCTCAGGGAAAAAGACCCAGGGGTGCATAAAGACAGCACTTGGGAGGCCGAGGCAGGAGGATAGCTTGAGGCCAGGAGTTTGAGACCTGCCTGAGCAAGACACTCCTCCCACCCCAGTCTTTACAAAAAATAAGAAAAATTAGCCAGGTGTGGTAGCACAGGGCTGTGATTCCAGTTAGTCAGAGGGCTGAGGCAGGAGGATTGCTTCTTCCCAGTAGTTGAAGGCTGCAGTGAGCTATGATCATATAACTGCACTCTGGCGTTGGGGACAGAGTGTGACCCCCTCTTTAAAAAAAGAAAATTTTAAGGCTCGGCGCCTGTGGCTCAGCGGGCTGGGGCACCAGCCACGTACACCTGAGCTGGCGGGTTTGAATCCAGCCCAGGTCTGCCAAACAACAATGACGGCTGCAACCAAAAAATGGCCGGGCGTTGTGGTGGTTGCCTGTGGTCCCAGCTACTTGGGAGGTGGAGGCAGGAGAATCGCTAGGGCCCAGGAATTGGAGGTTGCTGTGAGCTGTGGTGCCGCAGCACTCTACCCAGGGTGACAGTTTGAGGCTCCGTCTCAAAAAAAAAAAAATTTTTTTTTAAGAGAAAAAGGTTTATGCTGTACTCACCACTATCCTACTTCAAATGATCCAGAAACCTCACTCAGCCCTCCCTTCTTGTTATTAATAAAATTCCTTTACAGCTTCTACTTTTATTCATATATACTAGCTCATTTGATTCACATTGCAAACCTATGAGGGAGGCAGGCTAGGCATTGTTATTCCCGTTTTACAGATGAATTAACTGAGAAGTTGAGAGAGATTAAGTGCCTGGACCGGAAAAATAGCCTTATGACACAATTACCTGTATCTCTTGAGCTATTGGTTTCACTGTAGAGTTTAGCAAGCTCAGCGGGAAAGGACGAAATTCACTGGTCAAACCAGATATCAGGCCAAGAATGGAAGATGGCAAAAAGTGGGTGTCAATCCCTGTAGAACTAACCCATGCCATTAATGCCTGAACTGATTTCCTACCCTTGGTCAATGTCAGTTGGGCGGTCCTCAAGATCCATGCAGATAAAACATCTAAACTAGGGGCAGGGCACTGTGGCTCATGCCTATAATCCCAATACTTTGGGAGGCCCAGGTGGGAGGATCTCTTGATAGGAGTTCAAGACCAGCCTGGATGACATAGGAGATCCCTGTCTCCACCAAAAAAAAAATTATCTGAGGGTGGTTGCATGTGCCTGTAGTCCCAGCTACTTGGGAGGCTGAGGTTGGAAGATCAGTTGAGACCAGGAATTTGAAGTTATAGTTGTGAACTAAAATAAAATCTTAAGCCCTCCCTCCTAGCTGACAGAGCCCCACTTGGGGCTCCACTTGGCTCAACCCCACTGACCAATGACCCTAGAAATACCCTAAAACTTAGTTGCCTGCCTCCTTATGCTCCCTTTCATTCTTGAAGATATCCTTTGTAACTCAAAGGCCATACAAGACAAACCTCAAACCACACCAGCAGGTCATCAATTTACTTAACAGCTCACTTGAGTCTGGAAATATGTACTGTATATGTCTGGCAGGAACAGATTAACAGATTTCCTTGTCTTAACTTAAAACATTCTAAGCCTTTAGACAAAGTTTCATTTCTTTAACCAATTACACGTCACAGAATCTTTAAATCCCTTGGGGCAGCCCCACTTCCAAATGCCCTACCTTGTTAGACCAAACCAATGTACACCTTTCATGCATTCATTAATTTATGACTATGTATAATTCCTGCCTCCTTGAAATGTACAAAGCCTAACTATAGGCTGGGCAAGGTGGCTCACACCTGTAATCCAAGCACTCTAGGAGGCTGAGGCAGGAGGATCATTTGAACTCAGCAATTCAAGATCAGCTTGAGCAAGAGTAAGACCCTGTCTCTACTAACAAAAAAATTAGCCAGGCATTGTGGCAGGCATCTGTAGTCTCAGCTACTCTAGTGGTTGAGGCGGGAGGATCACTTGAACATCATCACTTGAGCTATGATGACACCACTGCCCTCTAGCCTGGGGAACAGAGTAAGACTCTGTCTCAAACACACACACACACACAATTGTTACACAACTGAAGTGAGAACACTGCTCAGGGCTTCTTAGGTATAGATCGCTAGGGCAGGTCACCCATATCTCAGCTCAAGATAAACCTCTTTAAGTTATTTTACAGAGTTTGGGTTCTTTTCCATTGACGTGATCCCAATCCCAGAAATTCCCATTTAGCAAGTCAGCATTGTAACTAGCACCCAAAGGTGAGTTTTATTTATTTTTATTTTATTTTACTTTTTTTTTTTTTGAGCCAGAGTTGTTGCCCTGGGTAGAGTGCTGTGATATCATATCTCACAGCAACCTCAAACTCTTAGGTTCAAGTGATCCTCCCGAGACTATAGCCTCCCGAATATCTGTGACTACAGACGCCCAGCACAATGCTCAGCTAAATTTGGGGGGGGGGTATTTTTAGTATAGATTGAGGGGTCTCACTCTTGTTCAGGTTGGTCTTGAACTCCTGAGCTGAAAGGATCTGCCCACCTTGGCCTCCCAGAGTGCTAGGATTCCAGCCATGAGCCATGCACCCAGCCCCAAGGTAAGTTTTATACACAGATAAATTTGAGAATAGGGCAGTGCCTGTGGCTCAAAGGAGTAGGGTGCCAGTCCCATATGCCGGGAGGTGGCGGGTTCAAACCCAGCCCCGGCCAAAAACTGCAAAAAAAAAAAAAAAATTTGAGAATAAGATTTAATGTATTCCAAATCATGAATGTACTTGAAATTTTTTTTTTTGTAGAGACAGAGTCTCACTTTATCACCCTCAGTAGAGTGCTGTGGTGTGACACAGCTCACAGCAACCTCCAACTCCTGGGCTTAGGCAATTCTCTTGCCTCAGCCTCCTGAGTAGCTGAGACTAAAAGCACCCACCACAATGCCCGGCTATTTTTCTGTTTTGCAGTTTGGCCGAGGCCGGGCTTGAACCTGCCACCTTCGGTATATGGGGCCTGCGCCCTACTCTATGAGCCACAGGCACTGCCCACGGCTATTTTTTTTTTTTTTTTTTTTTTTTTGGAGAGTATAACAAAATCCCACACGGTGGAGTGCTGTGGAGTCACAGCTCACAGCAACCTCCAGCTCTTGGGCTCAAGTGATTCTCTTGCCTCAGCCTCCCAAGTAGCTGGGACTACAGGCGCCCGCCACGGAGCCCAGCTAATTTTTGATGCAGTTCGGCCGAGTTCGGGTTTGAACTCACAACCCCCATTATATGGGTCGGCGCCCTACTCGCTGAGCCACAGGCGCCGCCCAGCCCCTGACTATTTTTTTTGTTTGTTTTTTGCAGTTCAGCCGGGCCAGGTTTGAACCTGTGACCCTCAGTATATGGGGCTGGTGCCCCACTCGCTGAGCCACAGGCGTCGCCCACTTGAAATATTTTTAAATCCATTCATCCTCTGCCATCTTTTGTCGAAGAAGTTAAAGATGTAAAACAAGAGATGTACTGGAGAGAAAAGCAAAGGAAGAGCATGAGAAAGGGAGCAAGAAGAGATGAACCAGCCTTCAAGGCTTAGATGAGTAGCCGGCAGATCCATCCAATTTGGGAAAGTTGGTAGTGAATTGTGTCCTGGAGTAACAAGTCACATTCCCATCAAAAAAAATCCAGTGAGCCTACATAGGCAAGGCAAGAGGAGGGGAAATGATTTCCTCCTGAAGCTGCTCTTGTGTATATCTGAGATTGACCTTGGGACTCAGACAGCAAGAAATCTGGAGAAGATGAGAAGTCAGTGGAGACAGAAAATTGAACTGTGGATTATTGGCTCCTCCTGCTCCTCTTTCTCATCCTTCTCTTTCTTCTTCCTTTTTTGAGAGCTGGTCAACTTCCAAGTCACTACTGGGAAAAGTCCCACCCACTAGAAGAGGAACTCACTACAGATAAGGCATACTGGGAAATTCAAGCCATCTGTTCTTTCTATACACAAGGGAAAATAAAAATTTTTTAAAGTCAAGACACATTGCTTTTGAAAACATAATAATTTTTAAAACATAAAGAGGCCAGTCATAGTGGCTCACACTTGACTATAATCCTAGCACTCTGGGAGGCCAAGGCAGGTGGATTGTCTGAGCTCACTAGTTTGAGACTAGCCTGAGCAAAAAGCAAGACTCCATCTCTACTAAAAATTGAAAAACTGAGGCAAGAGGATAACTTGAGCCCAAGAGTTGGAGGTTGCTGTGAGCTATGATGTCACAGTACACTACCCAGGGCGACAGCTTGAGACTCTAACTAAAAAAAAAAAAAAAAAGAAAAGAAAGAAGAGAAGGCTGAGCAGTGGCTCATACCTAGAATCCTAACACTCTGGGAAGCTGAGGTGGGACAATTGCTTGTGCTGAAGAATTTGAGACCAGCCTGAACAAGAGTGAGACCCTGGCTCTACTAAAAATACAAAAACTAAATAGCCGGGCATTGTGGTAGGCGCCTGTAGTCCCAGCTACTCGGGAAGCTGAGGCAGGAGGATTGATTGAGCCCAGCAGTTTGAGGTTGCTATGAGCTATGATGATGCCACAGCACTCTACCTTGGGCAATAGAGTGAGACTCTGTCTCAGAAAAATAAATAAACAGGGCCAGGCATGGTGGCTCACACCTATAAACCTAGCACTCTGGGAGGCTGAGGCAGATGGATTGCTTGAGTTCACAAGTTCGAGATCAGTCT
Source organism: Arctocebus calabarensis (assembly GCA_963573935.1). Lineage (NCBI taxonomy): Eukaryota > Metazoa > Chordata > Mammalia > Primates > Lorisidae > Arctocebus > Arctocebus calabarensis. The sequence continues at coordinate 6,495 of CAUYON010118338.1, forward strand.
GAACAAAAAGCAAGACCCCGTTCTCTACTAAAAATAGACAAACTGAGGCAAGAGGATCACTTGAGCCTATGAGTTGGAGGTTGCTATGAGCTATGACATCATGACACTCTATCCAGGGTGACAGGTTAAGACTCTGTCTCAAAAAAAAAAAAAAAAAAAAGGCGTGGTGCCTGTAGCTTAAGCGGCTAGAGTGCCAGCCACATACACCAGAGCTGGCAGGTTTGAATCCAGTCCTGGCCCGCTAAAGAACAATGACAACTACAACCAAAAAAATAGCCAGGCATTGTGGCAAATGCCTGTAGTCCCACCTACTTGGGAGGCTGAGGCAAGAGAATTGCTTAAGCCCAAGAGTTGGAGGTTGCAGTGAGCTGTGACACCATGGCACTCTACCCAGGGAGACAGCTTGAGACTCTGTCTCAAAATAAATAAATAAATAAAAATAAAAATAAAATAAGAAAAAGAAAATAAAACATAAAAGGAGCTTTATAAATTAGATGAGTGTGGCGGCAGAGGCCTATTGTCCCAGCTACTCAGGAGGCTGAGGCAGGAAGATTGCTTGAACCCAGGAGTTTGCTTTTGCTGTGAGTGAGGCTGACAACATGGCATTCTAACCTGGGCAACACAGTGAGGCTCTGTCTCAGAAGAGAGTTTTGTTTTCTTAGGAAATTCGATGAAGGCAAATAAATGAAGGCAGCCTTGGCCTTTGGGGTGAAAGTGAGAAAAAAACATCCAGGACAATGTGTTCTCAAGAACTGGGGCTAGAGATGCCAGTCAAAATGCTGCACGTATGTGTGTGTGTGTGTGTATGTGTGTAAAAGAGAGAAAGGCACAGACCCAGAGACTAAAGGACTTGCCCAGAGCTACCTGCCAAATTTAAGTAGCACTTTCAAATTTATAATCCTAAAAGTTTACCTCTCAAGTCTAGTGGTTTGAATCATTTTCCCCTATATCTACTTTTACCTTTTCAGATTCCCTAGATTTAAAATAGACCCCTGGGTGCTGGGCATAGTGGCTCACATCTATAATCCCAGCATTTTGGGAGGCCAAGACAGGAGGATTGCTTGAGCCCAGGAGTTTGAGATCAGCCTGGACACACCATAGCAAGACCCTATCTCAAAAAAAATTAAGAATTTTCCAAGTGTGGCAATGAGTACCTGTATTTCTAGCTACTTGGGAGGTGGGTGGATCACTCAAGTGAGTGGATTGCCTGAATTTGAGTCTCCAGTGAGCTATGAGCACTCCAGGAAAGGTGAACAGGAAAGGCCTTAAGTCTGAAAGAGAGAGCCACCCTCAGCCCTTCAGGTGTAACTGTGGAAAGTTACTAAGAACTAGGCAAGAGATTCTAACAAGGGACTCTTTGGGGTTTGACCTGAGGCATTTCTAAGTATTTTCATTCAGTGTTGGCCTGAAAGCCGATATTCAGTGAGTAAGCCCCAGCCATCAAAATTCCCATTACATTTTCTTACCACAAGACTCCAGCCATGGTTGGGGGCTGTAGTTTATCAGGTTTGTAGTTGCAGTTATTCTGGATCACACAAAAGGAAGGAGGCTATCTATTTTGGGCACACAGACCAAATCCCCATGGAATGTAGCTGTTTTTCTAGCCATATGAGAAACAAAGTCACCACTAATCTTTCCTATGGCATGTAATTTAGAAAGGGTTTTACGTGCATTTTGTTAAGTATTGTGATCCTCCTTTGGCACAAGAGGACCCATGCTCAGAAAGGTTAAGAAATTGGAAGAGCTGGCTTTGAACTCAAAGAGGTGGGTTGGCTGCATAACGCTCCCCGCCATAACCTGCCCAGGCCACTGTCCTGTCCCCATTCATAGGAGCTTACCTGTAATTCTCCCCAGCTGCCCGTCATACATCTCTCCAACAAACCCAGATATATGGGCTCCTAGACTTACTCCAATCATGTAAATGTTGTCAAGAGAAGCTCCTTCTGCCTGAAATTTCAAGAGGTCCATCATTATAAATTGTAAGGAGACATGGAGTTGAAAACATTTGGAGTGATTTCCTAGCTGTTGACTCTGGTACAGTATTTCTAAGCATCTATTGTCTCACTTGACTGTCACGATAGCCCTGCAAAGTAAATACTATTTGGGGGGGTGGTAAGGAAGACTTTATTCAAGATGAACTATTGCAATAGGGTTTTGCAGTAGAGGAGAGAGATTCAGTTCATTCTCTAAATACTATTCTTTCGATCATACAGAGGAAACGGGCCCAGATTTGAAGTCATCTGCCCAGAGTCAAGCAGTTGAGGAGGGGGTAGAGCAAGATTCAAACCAGTCTGTCCAGCTCCAGACTTGTGCCTTGGTCTTTATGTCATGGTTTCTTTATTCAAGCTTCTGCTAGAAACCAAGTTGAGACAGCTTTACAACTTTCCAGATTGAGGAGCGGGGCAACAATACATTTGGATGAACTCCGTTATCTTCATGCTGGCTCAGTTAATGAAATCATGATGGAAAGGAAAGGAAAGGAGGAAAGTGGTCAGAGGGTGGACCACTTTACCCAGAGGCTTCTGGGATGGCTTGTCATTAGTTCATTTGAATATTTACTTTCCTGGGACTGTGGCTTAGATGAGAATCTCTGGTAAATCATGTCAGCCCTGGCCACAGGGGCCACTAGACCTGACATCCTCTGATTGTCCTAATTTTGTGTCACTTTTTTTATTGTCATTAAAAGGGGAAGTTCATGAGATAGATCACTAAATAAAACATAAAGTTTAAGCTTTGCAAGTCTTCTAAAAGCATCAATCATTTCATTAGACCTTGTGTCTTACTCAGTTTCTGTTTGGGGTAACTAGGTTGCTAAACTTCTGGCAGTCCTAGCAAAAGGAACAGTCAGAGAGTTGAGGAAGCTCTAGGAGTGTAAACCAAGAACCCCCTTGGACAGAACCTTTCCTGCCCATAAGACACGTTTATGTGAGTTAGAAAAAGATGCCCCTTCATCAATATACTTTTTTTTTTTTTTTTTGAGACTGAGTCTCAAGCTGTTGCCCTGGATAGAGTATGATGTCATAGCTCACAGCAACCTCCAACTCTTGGGCTGAAGTGATCCTCTTGCCTCAGTTTTCTCTATTTTTAGTAGAGATGGGGTCTTGCGTTTTGCTCCGGGTGGTCTTAAACCCATGAGCTCAAGCAACCCACCTGCCTTGACCTCCCACAGTGCTGGGATTACAGGAGTGAGCCACCATGCCCAGCCTCAATATCCTTTTTTTTGAGACAGAGACTCAAGCTGTCACCCTGGATAGAGTGCTGTGGCATCACAGCTCACAGCAACCTCCAATTCCTGGGCTCAAGCGAGTCTCCTGCCCCTGCCTCCCAAGTAGCTGGGACCACAGGCACCTGCCACAACACCTGGCCATTTTTTGGTTGCTTGCAGCTGTCATTGTTTGGTGGGCCTGGGCTGGATTTGAACCCGCCAGCTCAGGTGTATGTGGCTGGACCTTAGCCCATTGAGCCACAGGCACCGAGCCTTTTTTTTTTTGTAGAGACAGAGTCTCATTTTATCACCCTTGGTAGAGTGCCGTGGCGTCACACAGCTCACAGCAACCTCCAACTCCTGGGGTTAGGCGATTCTCTTGCCTCAGCCTCCTGAGTAGCTGGGACTACAGGTGCCCGCCACAACACCCGGCTATCAATACGCTTTTGATAGACAATTACCATCAAAAATATATAATAGGCCAGTTTCTTGAAGTTTTGTTTTTTTTTTGGCCAGGGCTGGGTTTGAACCCCCCACCTCCAGCACATGGGACCAGCGCCCTACTCCCTTGAGCCACAGGTGCTGCCCAATGGGCCAGTTTCAATTTGGCCCTGAATCATTTAAGAGAATTCTCTTACCAACATCTGGTCGATAAATTCCTTCAAGACTATGGCTACTTTTTTGGTCTTACTAGAGGCGTGAGTATATATTAGAGTTGTAGCTCCTCGATTCCAATCAACAACAACCACATTCATGTCTTCAACAAAGAGCAAACCCTGTACTAAGTCCCCTATCCAAACTGGAGGGGAGCCTGTTGGCCTAAATCCATGGACAATGAAGGTGGTTTTCTTGGTGACATTCAAGTTTCCAAAAGCTGTGGCGTCGATGACTTGTGCACAGGTCCGGTTTTTTCTTGTGTACAACATCAACTTCACATTTAGTCCCGTGCCAACCACTGCACTGTGAAAACTCAGTCTGGTGAATGAAGGACATGTTTCATCTGTGTCTAAAAATAAAATTAGATGACATCAAGACAATTCTTTTCTTGGTTGGGTGTCAAACAAGTGTACTGTCCTACATTTGCTGGAATTCTTTGTATGTTTCTTTACTTTTTTTGCTTCTTTTATTTTTTGAGACAAAGTCTCACTCTGTTGCCCTAGGCTAGAGGGCTGTGGCATCATAGCTCACAGCAACCTCAAACCCCTGGGTTCAAGCAATCCACTTGCTTCAGCCTCCTGAGTAGCTAGGACTACAGGCACCTGCCACCAAGGCCAGCTAGTTTTTTTCTATGTTTAGTAGAGACAGAGTCTCGCTCTTGCTCAGGCTGGTCTCCAAACCTCAACCTCAAGCAATCCATCTACCCTGTCCTCCCATAGTGCTAGGAGTATAGGTGTGAAGCACCTTGCCCAGCCTCTGGTAAGGGGCTAGATCTAGTTGAATGAAGTTGCAAAGTCATACATGGCTTAGAGCTCTATTTTTACCAGGAAAGTTATCCTTCCAAATCCTACACTCTTTCAAGGTATAACCCATGAGTACCCTCAATGAAGCCTTCTCCAACCCTTCCAGCCATAAGCAGTGTCCTTTACCCCAGGACTCCCAGAACTTCTTCATGTACCTTGTTGATAACACAATGAAAACACATTTTCAGGGGTATATTATGGGCAATTATGTACAATGTGTATATCCTAATAGACCAATCTCCTTGACATGGTGTCTCAAAACCTGTGTACGAGCTGGGTGCAGTGGCTCATGCCCGTAATCCTAGCACTCTGGGAGGCTGAGGCAGGAGGACTGCTTGAGCTTAAGAGTTCAAGGCCAGCCTGAACAAGGAGACCCCATCTCTACTAAAAATAGAAAAACTAGCTGGACATTGTGGCAGGCACTTGTAGTCCCAGTTACTCAGCAGGCTGAGGCAAGAGGATTACTTGAATCCAGGAGTTTGAGGTTGCTGTGAACTGTGAGGCCACAGGACTCTACCCAGGGTAACAGAGTGAGACTCTCTAACTAACAAACCCGCAAACCAAAAAACAAACAAACTTATGTATGCCTCACAGTACCCAACATATGGTAGTAGACTTAATAACTGATCTGGAACAACAAATAATTGTTTTTCCAGCTCCAAACTGGAAATGACCCTTTAGGATATTCAGGAGGAGGCAGGGTACTCCAGATGGCCATTCTTTGGGGAGGGAACAGGAGGAAAAGACTGTTGGCTTGCAGTGGATGAACGGAAGACAAGGGTGCCCTGGGAAACATTGGTTCTGACTTCCTCCAATACAAATTTAGGAAGCATTTGCTCTTGGACCCCTATTTTCAATGAATCTTCTTTTGAACATTCAGGAACATTTTTGTCCTTCATTCTGAGCCTTTATCCCAGGGTCCCCACTCATCTTTAATATCTTATTGCTGGACTAAGTAGCCCGTCCACCTTTCAGCCAGGCCAATCAACAGAGTAGCAGATGAGAGATCAACAATTCCACTTTTAGGCTCGGCGCCTGTGGCTCAACGGGCTAAGGCACCAGCCACGTACACCTGAGCTGGCAGGTTCGAATCCAGCCCCGGCCTGCCAAACAACAATAATGACTACAACCAAAAAATGGCCGGCGTTGTGGCGGGCGCCTGTAGTCCCAGCTACTTGGGAGGTGGAGTCAGGAGACTCGCTTGAGCCCAGGAATTGGAGGTTGTTGTGAGCTGGGATGCCACGGCACTCTACCCAGGGTGACAGCTTGAGGCTCTGTCTCAAAAAAAAAACAATTCCACTTTTATTTGTAGAAAAGGCAGTAATTCTGGAGAACAGTGAGGATATCTCCTCAAAGGACTGATCTGCTCTATTTCCCTGGGTTACTTTTATATTCTTATAATAAAAGCAAGCATTAGTAGGTGGCACTTGTGGCTCAAAGGAGTAGGGTGCTGGCCCCATATACTTGAGGTTGTGGGTTTAAAACCAGCCCCGGCCAAAAAAATAAAAAATAAAAATAAAAGCAAGCATCATATGTTACTCATCACAGTATACATTAAACAAATTTTTTTCATAGGTTATAAGGTTACACAATATCCCGTTATCTTAAAGTGGTTATGTCTTCAAACCATTCCTACTCTAGACTAAATGTACAATTAGTCACTACTTTACTAAGAGCTCTTCATGAACTGGGTCCTGGAATGGCACCCTTGTCATTGACGTATCCAGTTCTCTAACTTTATCAGTGACAGAAGGCTTTGTACAACTCCAGATGGCAGCACACAGGCTTACCCGGCCCTGCCAAGGCCTGTCTAGCAGTGCCTTGAAGGTAAAGGTTATTTAGGAAAACAGTGGGCGCCATCAGTCTGGGTCCACTCATATATGCATTTATTTGAAGCTTCTTGCAAAGGCTCTCATACTCAAGAGTGAGTAAAGTTCTAAAATAAAATGAACAAAAGACAGGCTCGGCGCCTGTGGCTCAGCGGGCTAAGGCGCCAGCCACGTATACCTGAGCTGGTGGGTTCGAATCCAGCCCGGGCCCGCCAAACAACAATGACGGCTGCAACCAAAAAATGGCCAGGCGTTGTGGCGGGCGCCTGTAGTCCCAGCTACTTGGGAGGCGGAGGCAAGAGACTCGCTTGAGCCCAGGAATTGGAGGT
>CAUYON010118341.1:0-19957 GCA_963573935.1 Arctocebus calabarensis
TGGGTTTTAGCCTTCATATGAAAGCTATAAATTAGCTTCATGTTAGGGCTGAGTACATTGGATACTTTTTCTTCCATTCTTGAGATACTTTGCTAAGAAGAACATGACTTTTGTTTATAAATGCATGCCCGGTTGCTCTAACCTTGCCAAGAAATCACAGTATTAATATATATACTGTGTGTATACACCAATTCTTGGGCTGAGTTCCCCACAAAAGCAGACCATTTATAAGGATTTGCATTCTAGAAATTTATTTGGGAGGTGAAATAGGAAAGTTAATCAACTCTAGCTGTCTTGATGAAAAACGTGGGAGATTGTGTCACGCCAGCCTTAGAATTCTTCTGAGCAGAGTGAGAGAGCTGGAAGGGTGACCATAAAGCTAGGTGCCTTGAGTGTGTGCGTGTGTGTGTGTGTTACTCCCACTGGAAATTAACTGACAGGTACAGCGCTTCTTGCCTACTCTGCTGTACACCAACAGCAAGCCCTTGGGTGAAGAATCACAGATGTCTCAGGGAGAAGTGATTACCTATAAAAAAAGAGTTGCAGCCATTTTTTTGATTGTATAAAAACCAAAATTTACTACAAAACTATCAATCAGAAAATAACAGCATGGATTTTTAGGTCTGAAATATATAGGATACGTCAACGGACAGCGTCTTCAAGTTCTGGGGTCTATGTGGCAGGATCCATGTATATCACAAGCTTAGATTCTTTAGTGTATCGGGTAGAAGACAATGGTTAGTGTACACAGTTAAATAGTGTGGTGACAGCCTACTGAGACATTAAAATAAGAAACAAATATAGTCTGTACCCCTGAAACATTCCTTCACTTACATATGTATTGTGTTACCAAATCAGATTATTTAGGGAATTACTTTCCCAGTGACTCAGCGGTATCAAACTAAAGGTTTGTTGAATGAAGAAATGGTTGCTCATTTTTTTAACACCAAAAGCAATTCATTTAATCACTGCAGATATCATTTACTGAATGCTTTCATTATGGAAACCATTGAAAAATGTTTTCTTTACATTATACAACCTGAAGGTGAATATTAGCTCCATTTACAGGAGGAAAGTAAGAAAATTAGAAGCATTTAAAATTTCTTATCATTAGTGTTCAAGTCTTCAAATTACACCATAGAATGCTATGGTTATTTGCTTGACAAAATTGTTGTATTAGTTAACATTTTCAAAGTAAATTAATCACACATAGTTGGGGGGGGTTATTTATTTATTTATTTAATAACACAAAGTAATGTCTTTTGAAACTATGGAAACCAAATGAACGAAAAGTCAAGGTATCTGGAAAATAAGGGGAAATAAATGAGAATGAAGAAAAAATTAGAGCTCAGTTTTTATTTACTTAACAATAGAAGAAATATAAAATGATGAGACATGATACTGAAGTTTGTATTGACTTACCATTTGTGTACTTATTCTACAAACCCTATTGAATGTCTACCATGTAAAAATAAATTCAAAGCTCAATTTGTCTTTAGGAATGCTGAAAAATAATTTTCATAATTTTATTTACTAAATTTGTGAGTCTGTTGGATTTTTTCATAAGAAATTTAGAGGGAACTGCGGAACTCAGGGTCCAGAGAGAAAGTGAAGAGTCATGCCTTAGATAGAAAAGCTTGAAATAGACTTAAATTAAAAGATAAGAATGTGTACTTTATGGAATTCAGAAACAGATGGAAATGTGTCTGATAATCTGCCTCAGAGTCAACAGAGTAAAAGCTCAGTGAGCTATTGAGTTAATATTAATGTGAGGTATTTAAGGAAACACACTGGGAATCCAAACTGGGAATATTGGGGGGTTCATATAGAACTGTATATGACAGTGTGAAAAATGCCAGTGAGGAACCTCATTACAAAATGTTTGTTAGGCTCGGTGCCCTTAGCACAGTGGTTATGGTGCCAGCCTCATACACTGGGACTGGAGGTTCAAACCCAGCCTGGGCCTGCTAAACAACGACAACTGCAACAAAAAAATAGCTGGGTGTTGTGCTGGGCGCCTGTACTCCCAGCTACTTGGGAGGCTGAGGCAAGAGGATCGTTTCAGCCCAGGAGTTTGAGGCCTCTCTCCAGGGTGACAGTGAGACTCTGCCTCAAAAAAAAAAGAAAAAGAAAAAAGAAAAAAATCTGTTAGTCCATGAAGCATACACAGAATATCATAGGTGCCCTTTTGAATGTACTGCAAGTGAGGAATAAGTTTATTTATACCTGAGATTGGGTCATTATAGGGAAAATTAAGTTTCTGTCAAGTACAGTATCCTAAATTTTCTCTTGTATGAGAATTGATTATAACTAGGTGTACATAATGGAATTTGATTTCACCTTAACTTCTGGAATAGGGCTACAGAAATGTAAAAGGTGGGAGAATGTGGAATGCTGGGATATCTTCATTTATTTTTTTTCCAGTGGTGAGATAGGAATTATTAGATAGAAAGGAATACAGAGAGAGTAAAGACAACCAGAGCTTCCAACCCGGCAGAGGAAAAGATCCAAGCCGGAATACCTACATTTGAAGGCAGCATGCAAGTTGGTAAGTTTGCTAAAACCCTGAAGGGAGTCAGGTCTCACCCAGTTAATCTTATTTTACTATATTAAGAACATATTTTTGCGTAAGTGTCAAGTGTGGTGTTTGACAGGTTTCCATTACCTACAAACATATCAGTAGACGTTACTCTCTAACATGTGGGATCCACTCCATAAATGTCTTCTTCAACTTGAAAACATATTTTCTTTGGTGACCCCATTTTCAAAACGAAAACAGTCTGTGTGGAAGATTAGACAATGGACCGGAACAATTTTCTGCAGCAACAGCTCCTTGCTAGCACCGATGGCCCCAAGTTCAAGCAAAAGCCAGACCTGCAGTTATGTGATATGAGGCTGTTTCTCAAATAGCATTTTCTTAAGTGACTATAAATTCAACTGCAACCTATATTCAGATGTCTTCATTTCTAGCACTTTTTCAGCAGTCCTCTAGATTTTGCCAAGAGGCTGGATGTGAAATAAAGATATTGTCACTGCAATTAAAGCATCACACCACCCATTTTTAGACAACACATCAAAACATCTTCAGAATGTTTCCATGTAATCAACCAATTAAACATTAACAAAGCCATTGGACTACAAACTACTTGCCATTTATTTGCAATTGTATCTGCAATGTCAAAAACACTGGCTGTGACAAAGGAGGTAATAAATGTTTGTTAAATGAATGAATAAATGATTCCTGTTAGTAATACATGCAGTTGAGGCCACGGCATTGACAATGACAGCAGGTCCATCAGCAGGTTGACTAGTCCCAGGTTTGGGGGACGAATTTTAACAGAGGTAAGGGAACGGTACGTGCGTGTATCGGGGCTGGGTAGGTGTGGGAGGGAGTGTGAGAGAGTATAAAGCATGGAAATATCTCTACAGCTTGCAAAGATAAGGAAAGCTGCTGTTGGGGTAGAGTAAAAGAATACGAGTAGGATAAAGAAATTTTATAGAAAAAGAGAGAAAAAAATTTTAAATACTTTTAGAGATCTTTTGGAGAGAAGAAGAACAACGAAGCCTAAAAATATTTTAAGGCATAAATGATATAAAGAATCTGTTAACTTAGAATAACGCAAACCCAACTCTCATGAGGTTTTATTTTTCCCCTAAAAAGGATGTAAAACAGCAAGTGCTTTTGGCAGGGCCGTCATTGCTGTCAGAGGGATTTAGGAGGCTGTGATCCCACACTGCAGTCTGACAGTGTTCACTGTTCTATCCTGGAGTTGCCCTTTCTTACAAATTAGACACTTTTCTTTTTTTTTTTTTTCTTCACTTGAGAAGTAGGCTTGAATAACACACTCATTAGCACTAATGAAAAATGACTTAATTGCTGCCTTATTTGCATTTAATCACATAAATATCTTTAGCTCATCCAATAATTTGAGATTGGCATATTTAGGAGATTAAAGCTTGGTGTTTTGAAGAATTGAATTGTAATTATTTATTATTTTTAGGATTTTGTGTCTACAATAGGAAGAAAAGTATTTTTCAGGTAACGAGCACAGTTAGCTTTTACAGAAGTTAATCTTGAGAATACACATACATATATTTCAAATATTTATTTTCCCCGAACATGTGTTAGATGAGTCTTGCTACGCAATCAGACAGCTTTAGAAACAGAAAAGTCTAACTTGAATATTTTATGAATTAATCATCTTTTTTAAGTTATAGAAAACTCAACTACAATTGAACTGAATAAACAAAAATACAAATGTATGAATACTGGGTATCAATGAACCCATATCTCCATATATTAATAGAACAGCTCAGCAGAAGGCCTGAGGTTGAGTTCAGTTCTGTCAAGAGACTCGTGATCCTGCTCCAAGCGCTGACCTTCTTTTTGTCAGCTTCATTCTGAGTGTGGCTCCCCTCCCAGCAGCAGTAGCACGAGGCCCTCTGTGTTTGTTTTAGGAAAGAGAGCACCTGATTTGGCCCTGTTACAGAAGAGAAAGAAAGCACTTTCTATACAAAGGTTCCCAGCCTGAGGTGGGTCACATATTTATCAGTTATTTGAGTCCAGGATGAGGGTGACAGGTGGAGAGAAGATGGCTATTGAATATGGTGACTCTGCCCCAGGGCTAACTAGGAGTCCCCCCTCCGGAGTTGGAGAACACTCTTCTTGGTGAAGAATCACAAGAATGGAAAAGCAAGTATCCCATGTACTCAATAGAGATGTAAAACCAGTAGATGAACAACTACACACCTACACGAAAGAAAAAAACAATTTAATTCAAGTGGAAAGGAAGAGGGAGGAGTGAGGAGGTGGGAAATTGGTGAGCTCCCACCTAATGGCACAAGGTCAGGGAACATGGCAGCCTCCTGGGTGAGGGGCACAGCTACAACTTGGACTCTACCTAACAAACGCAAACAATGGAGCCGATCGTCTGTACCCTCATATTAATCTGAAATTTTAAAACAATGGAGTCCATCATACCCTAAACGCTTGGCTGGGAATGGAGGAGAGAATTTCCAAAGAAACATGGAATCAATATTAACAGGAGAAGAGAAACGTGGTGGGTGCAGAGGGGACAAATGAATGTCCATAGTAAAATTACATCAAGAAATTATAGCCTGTCCCAACCACACTCCATCTCATTCATAGTGGAGGGGCAGCAAGGGGAAGGAGGGCCCCTGCCCTAAAATAGAGAAAGAAATTTTAAGGGAAACTTCATGGGCATACCTAACAAGCTTTCACAACCACGGTAAAGCATAGCCTTTCACACAAGTTTTGTACCTGAGTGTATTTTCTGTTGCATCTGTAGGAAATATGATTTTAATAACATTGTTCAGCCCAGGAGGCCCTCACAGAGAACTTTTACAGATTCTTGTATAGACTAAGGAGAAATCTGGAAATGAAATTCAAGCCTTGAAAGGTCATTTTAGGAACACCAGCTGTTCTTATTCTCTCCAGAGCGTGCAGCCGGGGTCATGTGTGAGGTTGGAACTTGAAGAGCTTATTCAGAATCTAGGTAGCATATCCCTGTGAGCCAGTTGTTACATCCTGGGATGTGCTGTCAAGACATGCTCTGGAATTTTCCCTGGGGGCCTCTAAAACGGAATTTTTTTAAACATATATGATTCAGAAAAATTTTGTTGGAAAGATAAATAGAATGACTTTTCAATAAATATTTAATAAGCACTGTTTGTTTTAGATTGATATGTTAAAATAAATAGCATCAGCCATGATTAGACAAAAACAAGAAAAATTATTTCCCATTCCCCAGTTCCTCATTTGGAATACTGAATCAGAAAAATGTGACTGATTATATTTTATAGATACCGTATACAGCAAGTGTGTCTGAAGAGATTAGCTTAAATCTCGTATTTAAATAGTTACCTTTTAAACAAAATCTATTCAGCACATAAACACCTTAGTACAGGATTTTTAGAACATGAGAAAAATTCATTCTATGAAATTAAGGCCAATAGTTTTCTGCCAGTGTAATATTAACCATGTTTCAAGTCTCTGCAATTTAAATCACATTAGCATACGCTAGTCATATTAGAAACTAAAATTCAATTCTGTTAGTCAGGGGCCTTGTGTCAAGTAATTATGGGCTATAATATTACTATTATTTCTCCCAGCTATGAATGTGTCCTGGTGCGAAAGTAGTACTTATTTCAGAAAGAAAACGTAAAACAAGAATATTGCAACCGGCAATCAGAAGTCCATTAGAATCCATCTATATTTTTCTTTAGCTTGGTAATGGTTTTGCATTTCATTCTCTATATTCTGATTATGCCTAAATGACAACCTACAACAAACATTTTTATTTTTTCCTTTGTAATAGCAAAGGCCTACAGTGGCCATAAAGTAAATGATTCTTCTTAACATTAAAAATTAGGGAGTTTAGAAATAAAATCCTTGAATTTACACAATTAATTCATGTAAAGTAATATTAGAAATATAAATTTTCATATGTGGAAGTTTGGAAAAAGGCTTTTCGATTTCCAAAGTTACCAAGAAATGTTGCTCCTCTTAAATGGACAATGAATTTGGTGCCAATAAAATTAATCTCTGTGATGAGATCAATCCTATTTTAAATAAAAACCAAATGTCTGGTTTAGAATCATGAGTCATCTAACTACCGAAAGGTGTTTGTTTGAGCAGGGTGCTGTTATCACCAAAGTGAATGAAAAGAAAGTGGTAGATTAACTTTCTAAAAGATTGGCAAGAAAGAATTTCAATGCAAATAAATGCAAGGGCATAAAAATGTGTTTGCTATGAATAATTCAGGTAACCACTGTCAAATTTGCTTGCATTTCAATGCATGATAAAGCTACTCACCACTTCAAAACTCTGTTGGAACGTGGAGTATTCTCACCAAGGACAGCAGTTATTTCTACTCAAAGAATATGGGATCATTTGGGTGATAGACCATTACTAAAATATCCTCATCTGTGTTTGACAAATGTCCAGTTTTAAGACTTTGATGAAAATTATCTCAACCTCAGAAGCAGCAACTCATTCTTTGGATAACATTTAAAATCAATTTCATGTGAATAAATTCTATAGCCTTTGTTTTCTACTGCCAGATCTGCTTAAGTCTCATAAAATTAGTGATTTAGTCACATCATAAATATGTACTTACAAAGTCATTCATAAGCATTTTTTTTTGGCTGTTATTAATATGCCATTTGAATTTTAGCATTTGGTGGGGGGAAATTTCTGGCATACCATTGCCAAATCATTGACGGCATCTAAAACCACACTAGATATTTGTACATTTCGATGTTAGTATCGTGTACCTCAATGGAGAGTATTTGCTTTCAAAGCATTCTACTGCGTGTGTGTGTGTGTGTGTGTGTGTGTGTGTGTGTGTGAATTTCCATGCTCTCAAGGAAGCCAGTTTGCTAGTGCTGGGCCATGTCAGCCGTGAGCAGCAGGCTCACTCCAGCCCTCCTCCCACTCAGGCATTTCCACTTACGCCTTAGAGTGACCCTATGTGGAAGCTCTTTTTCTTGGTTGTCCCCCCTCATAAATGTCAGGCTATGACAACTCTGAAGAGCAGGGTGGTTCACTCTGAGAAACACAGGGTTTATTTCCCATCCTGGCCTGTGGAAAGGATTCTAGACATGGCAACAGGAGTATGAATCCTTGTTTTGAGAAATGACCTAAAGGCAAGATAAGGATACATATTTTGTCCCCTTTGGGCAACTCTTTGGGTAGTATCATATGTAAATGAAAAACAAATGTGAATATGGTGAGCAAAGAAAGAGAAACTGTTATCTGCACAGCTCTCTGCTATACTGCCTCCTTTTTCTTAAGCGTGTTACTTACATTTAACTCCTGAATGTGCTTTACTTTATTCAGTTATCTTAATTACTCAAGTAAATGTGTATTAATTTATTATTGCCAACTCACGTTTGTGAAAATTTGCATTAAGAACAGTTAAAGTCACTGGTCGGAATTCAAATAGGTGATAATATTTGAAGAAGCAAAGGCCGAAGGATGGTTTTCTAAGAAGAAATCAGAGGATCCATTTGTTACCACATTTATTTGCAGATGTAAATAATACATCTTATACTATTACTTTAAAAATGTAATTTTGAAATAAGCTGAGTCTTTCTCTTATGCTATTAAATATTCCAAAAGTGCCCACCAGAAAATCACACCCTGATAACTGAGGAAACAGCATAGCTCTGAGATGCTGTACATTTAGCAGGAGGGTCGCACATTTCATGAGATGTGCCCATGGAAAGAAAGAGAGGGAAGGGCACGGAAGTCTCCTGTTCCATGTGGGGATCTTAACACTTAATGGAGAAGAAAATGGTATAAACTGGAAAAAAAAAAAGGTAATGAGGAGAGTGACACAATCACATCTGCATTTAAACATAGATTATTCTTTGCTCTTGGGAGAAATTTGCTCTTGGGATTTATTAGGATAAACCTGAAGGTACAGAAACCAGTTAAAAATTAATTACAGTGATCAAAGCAGAGCTAAATGATGACTTTGATAAAATAGGAAAACACAAATCCCAACTTTAACTTAGTAAAAACAAAGCAAATAGGGCAGCACCTGTGACTCAGTGAGTAGGGCAACAACCCCATATACCAAGGACGGAGGGTTCAAACCCCGCACCAGGCCAAACTGCAAAAAAATAAAAAAATAAAAATTGCCAGGTATTGTGGCGGGCGCCTGTAGTCCCAGCTACTCGGGAGGCTGAGGCAAGAGAATCGCCTAAGCCCAGGGGGAGTTGGAGGTCGCTGTGACCTGTGTGACACCACGGTACTCTACCCAGGGCAATAAAATGAGACCCTGGCTCTACCAAAAAAAAAAAGAAAAAGCAAATATGCCACCTAAAATTATCAAATTTCTACTTTTCTTTTTCTTCTTTTTAATACACTAATATTTCTACTGTGCCTTTACACTTCTGATTGAACCATACATTTGTCTATCTCAACCTTTTCCCTAAAATTTTTTTTTCTCTAAGATGTAATCAAAACTTGGGTACCAAGATTGCTTCTTTTACACGTATCTCCAAATGACTTGGCCCTCCTCTCATACCTTAGAACCCCAGATATCGGTGCCCACCTTGACACACCATCACCGGCAAGAATAAAAACAGCCAGGACACGGACTGAAGAACATACCTACAAGAGGTGGACTTCCTCTCTGTTCTCCGAGAGCCTGGAGAAATCTCTCCCTTGGCCTATTACTGAAGCCTGAAACCACAAAAATGGGGGCCTACATGCTAGGATCACATGTTTAATGGTTGCGAAGAGCTCTTTCCACCCTGGGTTCAACTCCCATCCTGTTGCCCTACAAATGTTACAAAGTATAACACTTGCTTGCTAACAAGGTACTGATCTTTCTCATTAATTCATGCAGCTACTTGAGGACTTGTCTCCAGGCTGCAAAACATCTCCAAGCTGGCTAGGAGATTGTCTCATTCCCAGCACCTTCTCCTAAAGCCAGTGGCTGCTTCTATAAGTCTGGTGCTCAGTCTCCTACAGCCAGAGGCATTGTGCAGCATGCTATGGCCAGCCAGACTTCTTTCCAAATTGTTTCTCCTCCTCCCTTTATCTTGACCCTCATGCGTCCGGCATTTCCATCCTCAGTGGCTCCTCATTTTTACCGTTTGTCACAGTAGTTGTCAAAGCATAGCCCCGAAAGTGCTGATCACCTCTGACATCCCAGCAAGTCATGTGTAAGTTCAAGGACAAGATGCCACCCCTTTTAAAGCTGGTGAGACAACTAAATTATAGTGAAAAAATGGCTTGATTTACTCAAAGTTTGATTCTTTCAACAATTGATGTGTTCTTTTTGGAGAAAGAGAGAGATTGCATATTACAGGAGATTTAAAACCATATGCAAGCTGAAAAAGAAAGAGAGAGAGAGAGAAGTACTGTAAATATATAAGGAAAGGATTTAATAGACTGAGGATTCATTTCCAGTTCTCTGCAAGGTTAAAACATGTTGCTGTCTTCAGTGCTGAATGAAGTGTATTTCCAAAATCCTCATGTTGAAATCCTACCTCACAGTGTGTATGAGGAGGTGGAGCCCCAGGAGGTAACTCAGGTGGGTGGAGCTCCTCATAGGCTTAGTGCCCTGTAAGAAAGACCAAAGAGAAGTCTGTCACCTTCCTTCTGGCAATGAGGACACACAAAGTCACTGCCTACAACCAGAACAGGGCTCTCCCTGGGTCCCTCCATGCTGATCTCAGGATTAGACCCTACTGGCCTGTGACATGTCCTTGTGTTATTTATAAGCCACATGGCCTTTGGCAACTTCTTATAATGACCTGACCTAAGATACCATCCACCCTCATAGGGGACGTGAATGGCGGTACAGCCTCTGTCTGGGCCTGGACAGTCAGTGACTTCCAGAGGAAATTTTCCATAACTTCCATATCTATGTCAAATACAAGGGAAAAAATGAGCATTCAGCATGAGTTGGCTGAGATTCTATAGGAGAAAAATCGTGAAGTAATTTGAACATAGGAAATATAATAGAAAGAATTATCAACCACTAACTATAATTTAAGAGATCTGAGTAATAAGGGGTTAATCTAATAATAATTAAGAAATAAAGAAAGAGCTATAAAAAAAGTACTTAAAATAAAGAGCAGCCAGGCTGACTCAGTGGCTCTCTCCTGTAATCCCAGTGACCCAGGAGGCTGAGCTGAGCAGATCACTTGAGCGTAGGGCTTCAAGTCACGCTAGGCAACATAATGAGACCCTGTCTCTATAAAAAATTTTAAATGATCCAGGTGTGATAACAGGCACCTTTAGACCAGCCGTAGAAGGCTGAACCAGGTGAATCACTTGAGCCCTGAAGTTCTAGGCTATAGCAAGTTATGCTGCAGCCACTGCCCTCCATCCTGGGTGACAGAGTAAGATAGTTGTTTCTGAAGGAAGGGAAGGGGGAGGGGAAGGAAGAGAAGAGAAAGAGGATGGGAGGAGAGAGGAGAGAGAGAGAGAAAGGGGATGCAAGAGGGGAGGGGAGGGACAGAGAAAGGGGAGGGGAGAAGGGAAGGGAAAGTAAGGGAAGAGAGGAGAGTGGGAGGGAGGGAGGGAGGAAAGAGAGAGAGAGAGAGAAGGAAAGGGAAGGAAGGAAGGGAGGGAGGGAGGGAGGGAGGGAGGGAGGAAGGAAGGAAGGAAGGAAGGAAGGAAGGAAGGAAGGAAGGAAGGAAGGAAGGAAGGAAGGAAGGAAGGATCAATTCACTGCCCATATGGCTGAGATGGATGAAAGGAAGCATGAAGAAGACCTTCACTTCCCAAGGGTTGAGAGCA
Organism: Arctocebus calabarensis; assembly: GCA_963573935.1. NCBI lineage: Eukaryota > Metazoa > Chordata > Mammalia > Primates > Lorisidae > Arctocebus > Arctocebus calabarensis. The sequence continues at coordinate 11,285 of CAUYON010118341.1, forward strand.
TATTTTTTGGGAGGAGACATCTGTGCCAGAGAAGGCTATGGTCCTCTGTGGGTGCAAATGACCTGAAATCTTCCCTCGAGGGTGCCTGGGAAAGGGTGTCCCTGGAAAGACTGTTCTGCAAGCCTCATAAGGGGCGGCCAAGAGGCTTGGTCCTGAGGGCAGAGGGGGAGAATTGCTTCCTCACCTGGGTTCTAGCCACTGGTTGCTCCTTAGCAGATAACAACATAACTCCAGTCCTCACACGATGCTCTCCCCATACGTGTTAGCTTCCAAATGTTTCCCTTTCATAAGGACACTAGTGCTATTGGGTGAGTGCCCACTTAATGATCTCACTTTAACATGATTAACTCTCTAAAGATCCTATTTCTACATTAACTCATATTCTGAGGTACTGGGAGTTAGAACTTCAAATATGAATTTGGGAGAACAGAATTCAACATACAAACCAATAACTTTGTGTATTTCTTTTCAATCTTTTAAAATTCTAAATAGGTGATAATTTTTATATATATAAATATTATATATAATTATATTTCTTTATAATAATCAAAATTATATATAATTTATATATATAAAGTATCACCTATTTAGAATATATATTTATATGTATAGAATATATATTTATGTATAAATTTATAAATATTTATATTTATAAATTATCACCTATTTAGAATATATATTTATAAGTTTGCATGTAAATGTATATTGTCTTATAATTCTTTTTTACTTTAAAATAACTTTAAACCTTGATACCAATTTTATTTATACTTATAAAACATGGTTTTAATTTCCCTATCATAAGTTTTTGTCAACATGAAACAAAACTTTTATTTAACCACTCTACTTCTTTTAAACATGTAGGTTGTTTCCAATTTGGAGCCATCAAAAACAGCGCCATCATGGAAAACCATCTCCCTGCTCAGTTGTCTGGCTATGTAGCCATCTGCCCATTTATATCCCCTACATCAGGGGTTCTCAACCCTCCTAATGCCATGACCCCGTAATATAGCTCTTCATGTTGTGGTGACCCCCAACCATAAAATTATTGTTGTTGTTACTGTAATTTTGCTACTGTTATGAATCTTAATGTAAATATCTAATATGGAGGATGTATTTTCATTGTCACAAAGGGGTCACGAGCCACAGGTTGAGAACCACTGCTCTATACGGATCCATTTGTCGACATATTTTTGGCACAGTACTGACGAGGCCTGAGACTTAAAATAAGTTCATACACGTAGAAGCTGAAAATCAAAAAGTATTAACATAAAGAATAGAGAGACATATTCTTATGCTATAATTGGGTTATAGCCTTCATATGACAGCTGAGAAGTATCCAATGTACTCAGTCCTTAACGTTTTTCCCAACTCCCTTTATTGTAGGAACACAGTATATAATATAAGTAGCACACTGTTTACATCGTCAATAAGGTTTTCCTGGTCAGCTATTAGTAGTCAAGTTGGGGGGGGACTTAGAAGTTAAACACAGAGATTTGACTGCACAGGGGTCAACACCCAACCCCCACATTGCTCAAGGATCAGCCTTGAACATACTGGCATTTCTCTTTAAGTCTTGAACATATTGGCATTTCTCTTTAAGTCCAGAAGGACATTCAGCTGGGCTTCCTCCCACCTGTGAAAAGGAAAATTTTCTATTGATGACGGTCATGGCAGCAAAGAAACATGGAGAAGGGGTAAGACAAAATCTGAACATAGCAGGTCCTGCACCAACAGCGCAAGAAGCACTTGAGAGATGGGTTTGCGGCCATGGGCAGAGGTGGGGAACTGGAGCTCATCACCTTCAACTGACTTCAGGTTACACTGCCTTCTTGCTTGTTGAAAAGGAAAACACTGCAAGTACTTGCAGTAAATGGAAGAGAAGGGTCCAAATTTCCACCACAGGCGGAGAAAACAGCTGGAGGCCCCCACCCCAACTGCTCCCTAATTACTGATTAGCATAACAATGGTCTAATCAGTCCTTCCTACTAGAAGGGTAATTTTGATTATTGCTTTTTCACACTTAAGGAGGGTTTCCAGGGCTAGTGCTTGACTAGTACTTCACCCTTGGGTTAGGACAGGGGTTCTCAACCTGTGGGTCGCGACCCCTTTGTAACAATGAAAATACATCCTGTATATCAGATATTTACATTACCATTCAGAACAGTGGCAAAATTACAGTTATGAAATAGCAATGAAAATAATTTTATGGTTGGGGGTCACCAGAGCATGAGGAAGGTTGAGAACCACTGGGTGAGGAGGACCCTGCTTCAGTGACACGGCAGGGCAACCCCCATGAATGTCAGAACCCCAAGGCTGTACTCAATGACTGGAAAGCCCCAAAGCAGAGCTCCTATCCTATCAAAACACAGCAGTCTCTACAGAAAAAACAGTAAAGGGTACATTAGGAAACTTTATGTAGGTATGTCCTTGTTCTGTATAAACTGAAACATTCAAATATGGATATTCCCAGATTGAATAAGATTATTTTGGAAATCAGTTTCCCTTTCCCTAACAACACAGGCTGCTCCTTTTCTCCCCGCTCAGAGGGGCCCTGAGTGGCCAGATCAGCAGTTCGACAGTTTAGCAGTCTTCCAAGTAGCTTGGAAGGTGACACAAGGAGAATCCTTAAATCTGCTCGTGAAATGTGAATCAGATGAATACTACAACAATTACAGGGCTTTTGCATGATTATGAATATGAAGCATTTATGATGCTCTATATTCTGTTGTAATTCCACTAAAATCATTTTTAAATGACCAGGTCATTCTAATACAAGAGAATACAGAGAACAGCATTGGCTCTTCCAAACTCAAAGGGCGGCGCATTCATTTTGAGATAGTAACAGTGGGTAGGATGTCTTTTTCCTAAGCCTGGGGTTCCTGAGGGGATCACACACTGTCAATGCTTTTTCTCATCCTGAAATTGAGTGATGATATTCTTGAAAGACTTAGCATGGGAATAAGAATGAAATCACCTCATCTCAGCGCTGCTGGGATTATCTTGGGATCCAGCCTTGACTCTCTGAAGTATGGGAGTGAGGGGTGTGATCCTGGGTGGACTTCCAGGCATCTCCGCACAGTCCCAGACTTCTATGATTGTCTCTACAAAAAAAAAAAAAAACAGAGTCTCACTTTATCGCCCTTGGTAGAGTGCCATGGCATCACACAGCTCACAGCAACCTCCAACTCCTGGGCTTAGGCGATTCTCTGGCCTCAGCCTTCCGAGTAGCTGGGACTATAGGCGCCTGCCCCAATGCCCGGCTATTTTTTTGCTGCAGTTTGGGGGTTTGAACCGGTCACCCTTGGTATATGGGGCCAACACCCTACTCACTGAGCCCCAGGTGCCGCCCAAGACTTTTATGATTTTTAAACTTCGTAAATACAAGACCTCAGTTGGAAATGTGATCCCACAAACACAGGTTATCCCACAGACTCCCTACGGATCAAATGAGCACCTTGCTGGATGCGTACTTTCTCTCGCCTCCCACCTCGCCTTTAAATCCCAGGCTAGTCTTGTTGATGTTAGTGACATGTGATGGTGTAACAAGTAATTATAATTCAGCAAGCAATGTCGTGAGCTCCAGGACACACATTATTTCATCTAACAAAAACCTGGCAGTCGTAGTAATACCTCCTGTGAGAGGTAGGTGTCATTGTTCCCATTTTATAGATGTGACAACTGTAATTCAGAGAGGTTGATAAGTTGACAGGGGTCTTCGATCTTGTAATTGACTGAATCAGAATTTGTACCCAGGTTCATTCACTGCCGAAACCCATGTAACCAGTACACTACACTGTCTCCAAATGTACTATAGTGCACTGCCACCTTGAAAAGGTGTCACTCTTCTTGACTTTTACTATGTTATAAAGCAGCATTAGTAAGTTGAATTGGAAGACTGAGCTCTTAACTCCTAAGACATCTTCCATAAGTCTGACCCTTATATTCTTTCTTGTACAGGTGACCACATGATATTTACTTAAAGGGGAACTATCAAAGGGCTATGAGTTTGAGTCATTCTTTTTTTTTTTTTTTCTTTTTTGGTTGTGGTTGTCATTGTTGTTTGGCAGGCCAGGGCTGGATTCAAACCTGCCAACTCTGGTGTACATGGCTAGCACCCTAGCCCCCGAGCTATAAGTGCTGAGCTAAGTTTGAGTCATTCTTAAATGAATCTGTACCAGTGATATTTGGAAAATACTTGCTAGGACAGTTAGCCCTAGGACATGGGCGCTGACAAAGCGCATTCATGGATTCATTCTTTACTCAGAACACTAAGTGCACACACTGTCCAAGGCACTCAGGAAGCAATGACAAAGAAAACTCAGTCCCTGCCCTCAAGAGCCTCTAATAGGGAAACTGAGTAAGGAAGAGGTGATTTCAACCCAATGTGGCAAATTCTGGGAGTCAGTTGACAGGACGTGACGACTCAGTGGCAGGGACCTTCTGGAGGGACAGGGTGCCAGGAAGTCATGTCCCAGCTTTGAGGGCAGAGTTCAGCGTTCCCTCAAAGTCATTTGTTACCAGGTGGTTAAGCAGGTCACCCTGTTTCCCAAGGAAGACACATCCTTATTTGCTCTCTTCTACTGGGTGATAGATTAGAGTTTCCTGATGATACATCCTGAGTGCTTTGGCTAAGATTTTTAGTCAACTGGGGAGAATTTTTCAAATAATAAATATCAGCTTCATACAATCAGAATTCCATTGGGGACATTGGTGGGAGACTGCAGAAGCCAGTTTTCATATTCTCACCTCCCCTAGGAGGAATGTATTCACCTACCCCTAATTCTTTTAGGGGTGCCTCTATAACTTGGCCTGACACTCTGACCTAAAGAAAAATCAAAGCATGTAAATTGTAGTTTTTAAGGAGAAAACAAATGTGGACAATTAGTAAATAAGAAACTCCAAAATCTTTATGAAAAAACATGCCTGAAACATAGGTAAATGATGATATTTAAAAATAACTATAAGACGTAGAACTAGTTTGGAGAATTCATGTCCCCATGCACACTTCAGCCTAGACTCTGTATGGAGCCCAGTAAGACAATCAAAGCAACTAAAATAGCCTTAGAATTAGTCAAAAGACTGCTGTGGAAGGATTTCCTCATGGGACCAAGGAAAGGTTCCAATCAACTTTTCTCAGGAATCAAGTTTAAATCCTCCTGGAATTTCAAACCAGACTCCAACTGTACAGCACCTTCTCATGAAAGCTTAGAATGAGTGGAGGAGGTCACACGGGCCCTGGAAGGCCTTGACTCTCCCCAGCGATGTGGACTGAGCACTCACCTCTTGGCCAAGCACTGTGCCAGACGCTTGGCATAGAATCTCTCACTTAATTCTCAAGCACAGCACTGTCAGGAGATAGTATTGTCATTACTGAATAAAACTGGGGTCTGCTCCCCTGGCACAGCAAAGCCAAACGCTGAAGCCGAGGGCTGAGTAGGAGAAAGAGGCATCTTCCCTGCGGAGCACCGGGCAGGAAGAATGGGCAGCTGCTGCTTAAGACACAAACTCCAGGCTTGGCACCTGTGGCTCAAGCAGCTAAGAAGCCAGCCATGTACACCTGAGCTGGTGGGTTCGAATCCAGCCTGCGCCTGCCAAACGATGATGGCTGCAACTGGGCATCGTAGTGGGCACTTATAGTCCCAGCTACTTAGGAGGTGGAGGCAGGAGAATTGCTTGAGCCCAGGAGTTGAAGGTTGCTGTGAGCTGTGATGTCACAGCACTCTACCCAGGACAACAGCTTGAGGCTCTGTCTCAAACAAAAAAAAAAAAAGGCAGCACCTGTGGCTCAGCGAGTAGGGTGCTGGCCCCTTATACCGAGGGTGGCAGGTTGAAACCTGGCCCCAGCCGAACTGCAAAACAAAAAAAATAGCCAGGCGTTGTGGTGGGCGCCTATAGTGCCAGGTACTCAGGAGGCTGAGGCAAGAGAAGCGCCTAAGCCCAGGAGTTGGAGGTTACTTTGAGCTGTGTGACGCCACGGTACTCTACCAAGGGCCATAGAGTGAGACTCTGTCTCTACAAAAAAAAAAAAAAAAAGACACAAACCCCCAGCATCAAGCCACTGTTGCTAAAGCCAGGAGCACATTTCAACAGGCAAAATTGTAAATCAGTACATGGAGGTTATACATTGGCCTGATCGCAAGAGTTGGGATACTCTGAAGGGGGCGCATAGATAGATTCAGGGATTCTTTGATTATTGGAATGGAATGTTAAGATGTGTGTGACACAAGAGAAAAACAGAATTAACCTCTGAGTGGGGGCAGAAGGGAGTTTGCGGGAAGTGGAGAGGAAGGAGAAAGGTTGGCGTCACCTACAGGGCACAATGTAGGGGTAATGGCACACCTCCTGGGTGAAGGTTCAATTACAACTTGGACTCTGCCTAACAAATGCAAACAATGTAACTCTATCCTCTGTACCCTCATATTCATCTAAAAAAATTAAAAAGATGTGTATGACAGGCCCCTGGGGACATTTACAACAAAGAATGGCAGGCTGAGTTTAATTCTTTCATTCCCTTTTATCTGCATTTCTAATCTGATGGGGGTTTCTGAAAAACAACTCAAGAACACATGTTAAGATGCCATCTTTTAATTTCAGGGCCAGCTGTGTGCCCAGCTCTTCCCTGGAAAGGACTCAAGATTTCCCTTTATTTTCATGCTGGACCCCCCCACTAATATATTTGAGGCAGGCCCCCAAGAGAAATCCCTGTCCCTGTATCTTTCCCATTTTACTGATGAGAAAACTGAGATTCTGGAAGATTACCCAGGTTCTCTATCTCATAGACAGCAGAGCTAAAACTCACCCCCATACGCAAAATTCTGGAGAAAGGTCTTCTGAAGCCCATAAGCTAGAAGAAGTGTTCTACTGAGCAAGCCTCCCCCCTCTCCTTCCAGTTAAAAGGCACCATGTTTTTCCTGGGCTCTGAAATCTGCCGAGATGGTGACATTTAATCGGATGCATCTGTAGCCTGTGCCCCACAGCAAATGTGGCTGAATGAATCACCCTTTCCCAAAGCGTCCCACCTGCATGTTACAAAGACCTGCACCTGGAAGCCCAGCCTGCCTCCTATGTATAAAGGGATCTCCTGGTGCACGCAGGCCCCGACTCTCTGGAGAGGAGGTGGGGAGTCTGGGCCGGCAGGGCTCCTGGTAGCACCATGTGGCTGCCGCAGGGCATCTTGCTGTGTCTTTCTTTACCCTTGACTTTGAGCCGACATGAACCTGAGGCCCTAGAAGATGCTGGGATGCTCCACTGTGGGCCGCAGAGCTTCCAGTTCACTGTAAGCCTTTCCGTCCAGGAGGCAGAGACACCCCCTGTATTCATAGCTTGGGGTAAGTTTGGAGACTCATGCTGTGTCCCCTCTGCGTCCTCAAACTACTCTCTGACTAGCTCCCTCCCCTGACACTTTGCCCCTTTAATGGTCCCTGGCTGCAGAATGAACAGTCTGCACTTCTGACATGAACTTGGTTTTCCTCTTATTCCTACCGGCTGCTGCCCCTAAGAGTCTAATGGTGAGGCTGGCTGTCCTTTCCCAGTGCTGGTGACATGGAGACTGACCCCTTGGCCTCTTACCTCTCCCCACCCTCCAGATAGCCAAGGACTACCGCACAAGCTCCAGAACGACTCTGACTGTGGCACCTGGGTCAGGGAGGGCCCAGGTGGCTCCGTGGTGTTGGAGGCAACCTATAACGGCTGCTATGCCAAGGAGTGGGTGAGTGTGAGCCAGTGGGTAGGGACTCACATGTGCCTCCATCCAGGCTGACTACCCAGGGCCTGTCTCCCAGGACTCCCACTACGTCATGCCAATTGGAGTGGAAGGAGAAGATGGGGCTGGACCTGAGATCGTTACAAAGAGTCATCTGCTCAAGTGTCCTATAGACCTTCTAGGTAAAAGTTAGAAGCTTTTAGGTTGGGGGCGGGGGCAGAGCTGCCTGGAAGGTGCCTTCCTGCTGGCTCCACAGTGACAATCAACACTAATAAACACTAATAAAGGATTTTTTTTTTCCTCTTAACTCCACAAGTAGTCCTTGGGTAACTACCAATTAAGAGATCACTCAAAGTTAGGGCACTGTGGAAAGGACTTTGCAGTTACTTAATTTTAACTTAGTGCAGTGAAGGCTATTGCTGTGCCCTGGCAGGGGGCTTGCCCACGTGCCCCTCCCTAGAGGGGCAGAGCTAGGAGTCAAGCAGGAGCTAGCCCGCAACCAGGAACTCCTCGCCCTTGAGAAGGGCAACAAGGAAATTGACATTAACAAGGGCTCTTGGAAAATCCCTCCAAGGAACTATCTCCTGAATCTAGAACCCGAGTCTCCAAAGCCCTCAGCTGGGGGCTGTGATTTCACTTGAAATCAACAGGCAGTATGACAGCCAGTCAACTCCAGAAAGCCGTTTGATCTGAGAGCCCCACCTTAGTCAGAAGAGCTTTGAATTCATAACTTTTCTCACCTGCCTAACCTGTATGAGCAGCATGGTCAAGGAATGGCAGACCCCACCCTAGACCTACTGAACCAGATTTACACTTCAAAAAGACCCTCAGGCAACTCATTTCTGCCTTACAGCTTGCGAAGTACCTCTGTTACTTGGTGGAGCAAGTAAGGTGCCCACCTGCTTCTACCAATCTTGTCAGTATTCCCTTTTAAAATGAACTAACACCAGGGTACTCCTAAGAGCTGACTT